>JAUMGV010000036.1:479742-510553 GCA_032432875.1 Phytophthora meadii
CCCAAACATTGCTGGTTGGCATCTCTGTAATGTGATTGTTTGAATGGGATATTGAATGCTAATCATTTCTTATCGCCTGGAATCCCCGAGGTCGAAGTGTACCAGGTTTTTTAAAAAAAAATAAAGACGCATCCCGTTTACAGAGAACAGAAAGCATGAAGATTTCAAAATCGATATGCTTTATTTTGCGTTTGCTGCTCAATAAGCCGATGTATCACATATTGTGAGCGAGATACTTCGAAGTACCATCGATGAGCATTTATGAGACAATTGTAACTCGCCCCTCGGTGATTGAATGGAGTGCGATTAAACACTAAAATGCATGTAGCAATTTATATGCACCCGGAGCATGGAAGCTGTTTAATTATCACTGAAATGTTTTGAGAAAATATTAATCTGGGTACCTGCTGTGCGGACGTCTCAACCATTCTGTAGCTACTTTAATTGAAGTATGGATCGTGTCGTGGATAACAAACAGCTGAGTGAGAGTTTAGAGTCAATTGAAAGATACGAATACTATTAGTACCTCGTCATCGAGTCTAAACTTCTGGTGACAACCATAATCCGGTTATCGTACAGTATTACGGAGATTCGGCTGTAGAACATGAACCAAAAGCATTTGAAAACTGATAACCACCCTGATATTTTACCCTCGAAGCTATCACCCTCGTAAACATCAATGTTCATCGTTCTTAATTACCGTACCAGCTTCAGCGCTTCCTTTATTACATGTCTCTCGGGCACCGGAATCTCGCGTTTTCTATCTTGTGGGCTACGTTACGGTGCTTCGGTTGTGGTTCTTTGTTACTTGAATGATACTTTCAGGGCTGTCGTCGCTGGCGAATGGGGCAGCCGGTTGGGCAGCCGCCATAGCCAACTACATAGGTGAGGCGTTAATCAGACATTGATGTTGAATCAATCCTCAATGATGATGGTACAATCGTACAAGGTCTTCCATCGGGGCGGCGCTATCAGTGCGTTTGCCACGTTTGGTAGTTGCGCCTCTGTTTTCGAAAGTGTATGTCATTCCGAAGCCTCCATGTTGCATGATCCATTCGAAGCAAAACGAGATGTGCAGTATTCTTTATCTGGGATAAAGCTTGAAACGACAGTTTTTCTCTGCAGCTCCTGTCATGGGATCTTAAGTTGAATTCCGTGAAATTACCAACCCAAAATTCAACTATTCAGTACGGTACATGTAGTGGGCATACAACCCCAATCGAACTATAAACTCTACTTCAGGCTTTAGTTGTTGTTGGATTGTTACCCTATGGATGTACTAAAATAACACAACCAAGGACTCACCAGGTAGTACATCATTTGAGATTATCACGGATAGCGCGTTTGTAAACACTGTGAATCAATTAGACTCCCATCATGCTATTATCTGTAAACGGTGCCAGTGTGGCGCTAGATCCTATTTCGACGATCCCCACCATTGGTGGGGAACTTGGTTGGGCAATCGAGGCTGTCCGGCCGTGAACATTGCACGATCGCTCTAGGATAAATAACAATATCGACCACCAATAAGCCCTACATTTACCTGAGTCGGACTACGGAGCAATTGATTCAGCCCACTTCGCAATTTGCTTCACAAGTACCAACCTCCTCTCCAAGACCCTCCCAAGAAACCATGCGTCTAAGTTTCATTCTCCTCGTGGCAGCCGCCTTTGTCGCCTGCCTTAATTTCACTGCAGCCAATGGAGCGAGTGTTGTGAATGCTGCGACCTCTACCAACGTGATGGGAAGTAACCGTTTCCTGAGGGTGCACCACGAAGACAAGTACCTCGCCAAGGATGAACTTGAAGAAGACAGCGATGACGAAAACGAAAGTGACAAAGCGGAAGAACGAGGGTGGTTGTTCGGAGAGACGTCTACAGCTTTAAGCGCATTCAAGAAACTTGTTTCTCAGTCTGGCGACGACCTGGTTGAGGCTGTCTCGAACCTGAGCAAAAGCGAGGTTGATGCTCTCTTCAAGGTAGGCCAGAGTCACATGGCGAAGATGGTGCCAGGATTTCACCCGGGCATGGACTTGCACGATTTCGGTACCGTGGTGAGAAGTGCCCGCAACGCGGGGAAGCTGAACGGTGATATGGAGAATGCACTGATGGTGGGCTACGGAAAATATCTCGCTCATCAAATGGACTAGGACTGCCTCAGTTGAAGAGCGTCTGTTAGGCGTCGATCATAAAAATGAAGCACTTCCATTTTGAAACGAATAGTTGCTAGTTGTTGACCGTGATACTTGGTACACATCTAGCTTGGCTTTCCATGCACAATCGTGAACCTAATCGATTTCTCTTCTAACTCCTCTAAAATCTACGTTCTATTGTTGATTGACAGGTGGGGGGGGGGGGGGGGCTAGTGTCGTCGGCAGCCTCAGTTTTCTCCGTCATAGCTTCTTCCCAACGGCGTGCACTGTTAACCGAGCTCGTAACTTAAGAGAACTTATAAAGCTTCAGCAGCGTACAGCCACAAATGGATCCGCTGTGGTACTATTCAGCTCCAACGGCGCTGCTAGCATTTTCCAGCCAGCATCGTCCATCCGAGCCACCTACAGCATCACCATGAGGGTGCGATCGGTGCCGGGCTACACCGCGTTGATAAGTGCGCGGGAACATCCCCTGTTCAAGACGCGGATGAGGATTCACCGACGTGATTATCGCGCTCAGTGCTGATGGAAGTCCGACCACATCGAGTGGAAGTGGTGCCGGCGTTTTCATTCCGATTTCAATAGCTCTAGCAGGAGACAATGGAACACCTATACATAGTCAGTAGTATTGGAATCAATATTCCCATCACGAATGCTTTTGTGGAGCACTCGGGCCGAAACGAAGACTATAGCCCTGGCAAACCCACTTCATCTCCGAACATCCCACCTAGCACAAGTGCTCAGACTCCTAATTACCCGTTAATTCCCCAGATTACAATAGGAAAACCAACGTCACCACTCCTGAGACTTTGAAGTCGCCGCCCCCCATCTAATCACACACCGACTCCATGCCCGAGTACTCCGAGTATCGAGACGCCATCTTCTACTCCAGTAGTCACTCCAACCCCGAGCATTTCTCCAACGACTAAGTAAGCCGACCCCGGCCCCTTGGGATATCTGCTTCAACTGAGCCCCCTGTGCACTTTGCGTGTTAAGTAGATATAGACTCCAGCCAAAGCTGTGGTTTGGACCACTCGATTGTTATGCTCATGCGAATAGAAATCGTTCTTCCATCCAACTAATTTAGGCACTTTGCATTTTGACATGCAACACCCACGGGTGCGCATTGACAACCCCATCGTGTTCTTGGACGTATCGATCGGGAGTAAAACTGTAGGACGTCTGCTTATCGAGGTAAGCACCACGCATGTCTACTTATTCTCGTGAAATACTCGTCACTTTTGATACACATACACTGTAGCTACGCGCTGACATTGTGCCTCGCACTGCTGAAAATTTCCGACGACTATGCACGGGTGAGACGACGGAGACTCAAACAGGGCGACGCCGCCACTACGCGCGTTGGTAGGCTTCTCGGCTTGGTTTTAAGATGAATTTTAGATTGAACGGATGTTCAAATTGGTGCAGCCCATTCCATCGTGTCGTGAAGGACAAATTCTGCCAGTCTGGAGACTACGCTGTACGTTGCCAAATACACCCGAGTAGGATAACTATTTCTTCTTACTAATAGTTTGTTGTGTTGCTTAGAACCACGATGGGTCAGGTGGAGAGTGCACTTTTGATCAGAGCGTTCAAACAGACGAAAAGTTCGCTTTAGCTTCGACATTTGACGATGAGAACTTCATTCTGCGCCACACTGGAGCTGGCGTGTTATCCATGGCTAATGCTGGCCCAGACTCCAACACCTGCCAGTTTTATCTGCATTTCTCCCCGGTAGGAAATAGAAGTTCATTCAGGTAATTATCTTAACTTTTGTTCACTGAAGCAACCAAGCTTCGACGGAAAGCACGTGGTCTTTGGATGCCTCGTGGACTCTGAAAGCTACGAAGTGCTGGAACAGATCAACGCAGTTGCAACAGATCGAGGAGACTCCAAACAACCTGTGAAGATCTCGAAATCCGGTCAACTATATCCTGTTTGAGCTTTTCAATACTGAAGAAAAAAAAACATTTAGTAAACGAAATTGACTCCTATTTCATTCTCGTTTTTAGAAAGTTCTCCTCTCAATGCCAAAGGAAAGAAGGAAGAATCTGCCAGGGCGCGAGTTCATTTCTGAAGACACAGCAAAACCCAGCTCAATTTTCCTTCACAACCACTAAAATGTCCTCAAAAGAACACTTAGTTGTTGGCCTTCTTCTCCTTGAGCTCACGCTCCTCCAGGATGTTGAGCTTGACGCCCTTGCCCTTAGGCAGGGACACCCACGGGCGGGCCTCCTTGCCGACGGCGAACACGTTGCCAAGACGCGTGGCAAAGTCGTTGCCAGCCGAGTCCTTGACGTGAGCAATGTTGAACGAACCCTGGTGTCTGTAAAACCATAAAAACAGTCAAAACGTTAGAACATTTTGTTCGTAAAAAAACATCTCAAAAGTAGAAGACATAGTCCTCCACTTTTTTTCAAAAAGAGAGTGATTCATGATGTGAAATAAAACCACCACACCCAGCTCGCAATGAGTCCAGAAGGTGTGTTCATACCTCTCAATGTGGTGCAGGATGCCGACACGGCCCGAGTTACGTCCGCGAGTGATGGTCACCAGGTTGCCCACCTCGAACTTGATGTGGTCCACAACCTTGCCCGTCTCCAGGTCAATCTTGACCGTGTCACCGACCTTGATGAGCGGGTCCGGGTAACGGATCGTGCGGCCGTCGTTAGTGGCAATGTAAGGAATAGCCTTCTTGGTGTACTCCTGACGGATGACCTTGGCGAGCTTGAACTTCTTCTCCTCGTCCGAGATGCGGTGCAGCACGAAGCGGCCCTTAGTGTCGTACATGAGACGGAACTGGTCGCCCGTCTTGGGCAGCTCCACGACGTCCATGAAACCAGCCGGGAAGTCCGGGTCCACACGGACCTTACCGTCCACCTTGACGCTCTTCTGCATGCAGATCATCGTCACCTCCTGCTTGGTCAAAGCGTACTTAAGACGGTTGCGCAGGATGATGATGAGCGGCAGGCACTCGCGCAGCTTGTGCGGGCCCGAGGACGGACGCGGCGCCCAGATGCCGTCAAGCTTTCCAAGCATCCAGTGCTTGGGGGCGCTCATGCGCTTCAGGTGCTTACGGGGTCCACGAGGCATGTTGACAGTCGACTACTTGATTAGAGACGAAAAGGAGAACTAACAATGGAGGAGCTCTTTGGTCGTCTTTAGGTTGGTTGGCTAGGGATTATGAGCAGTGAAGTATGTTGCAATTAAAATACCGCATATAGTCATTTGTATGTAGACGAGATGTTGCATTCGTTTATGTACATTTATATAGACCATTGTAAGCGAACGAAATTTGGCTGTTGTGTCGGACTGACGGGGGATATAGACGGGGATAAATGATAGCTTTTTGAGACGTGACAAGTACATATATCCTTCTCCTTTTCGTCCATTCTTCCTCTTCAGTCATTCTCCAATGTCTTCTTCACCCAATCCTACTCCGGTTCAACGTGGTGACTCTGTCGGAGGTCCCTGGGCCGATTTTGTCTCTCGTTCCGACGCTTCCATGGCCAAATTACTGCAGGATTCGCTGCCCAAGACCAAAGCTACTCGTGCCAGTTGGCTGGCCAATCACCAAGAGTTAGACGAACAGGACGGAGTGGATCGCGTCCAATTTGTGGATCTATACACTGGTTTCGTACTCTTTTTGCTATTGCCCTTGGTCTCCGTAGTCTATTTGGTGGTGGGGTTCACTGCACTACCAGGATTGACAGTGCTTCAGATGTACATGGCTACAGCTTTAAAGAGACCCACGAAGAGTATTGAGAGAGGTGTGGGGTTCCAGTTTTTGGTCGTTTTGTTGGGGGTTTTAGCGATTCCGTGCCACGTGGTTGTGTTCGTCTACTGGCTCGTACTGTTCCCTGTCATTCTCGTCTTCAGTCTGCTTTATTCTCTCGTTTCCTTGAAGATTCTGCTACTGAGCAGTAATTTAACGCTCATGGAGAGTTGCAGTCGATGGCCAAAGTGGAATTGGGAGGATGCAGTGTGCGCAGTGCTCGGGGCAATGGACAGACAAGGGTTTGCCAGGTTTGTGCTTAAATTCCCGTCAGCGATGGTGATCACACCAGTGTTAAAGCACCTATTTGGATGTAATCCACTGCTCTATCGACTGGCTATTCGACAGCGGTGTCTGTGGACATCACCACTGGATTTCAACGGTATGATACGCTGTTGTTAATTTCTCCTTTATTTTTTCTGGATCTGACTTTTTGTGTCTTGATGCAGATCAAAAGGCTGTTGCTGCTGTGGTTCAAGCTACTTCGTGGTCGTTAGTTAACTTGACGGATTTATTACCTCATCAAGTGAGCAAACCGCCGAGAAAAGACGATCGTATTGTCAGTGGCCACATACCTTTTCCAGCTCCAGACCGAACGAGCGGAACTGTGGTCGGTGTTCTTACGACGAATTCTCTAGTGACGCTTGTAAATGCGGATCACAACGTCAACGGCAGTATTTTCCACAGTTTGACGGCAAAGCGCAGTATTTACAACGTTTTGCTGTTCGTTTGGAACCCGTGTCATTATTTAACCGGGTACATCGAGATCAATTTACAGCATGAAGGAGGCATCGAGCAAGCCAGTACGTTCGCAGACCGTAGTACTACATGTAGTGATTTATTTGGCTGACAATACTGTTCTTTCCAGTGTGGTGTCTTGTAGGCGACAACTACCTCGGAAATCTGCTGTTCGAGCGTATTGATGCGCTGTTTTGGCACTATGACCCTATTAAGCGTGGCCAAATGGGACCCTGTAGTCTTCGCTTTATCCGCGGATCAATCGCGTCTACGATGTCTGCAGACTCCGTGGTGGCTGTAGACGGTAATGAGCGGCGTACAATCGACAAGTTTGAGGCGAGTCTGGACAGCTACGGCACGAGAGAAAGCATGGGAAGTTTTGACACCAACATGAGCCTTGGAAGCTGTGGGTCGGACCCAGACAGTGATGTGAACTGCAGCAATCGAGTCACCATTGGGGCAGGAGAGGTAACTCCTCCTATCCCCGAAGAAAGAGCCACGATGGACTCCGTCGTGATGCTGCAATCGACTTCCAGCTCAGATTTCAGTATCTCAGATCGACGATCGGATCGGTTTTACATCGTGTAGACCAGTATGTATGGCTCGTATTTACAATGGAGGAGCGAATTGGAAGGTGAAGTCAACACCTGCAGCAATTGACAGTCAATCATCAATTTCTGGATAAAGTTGTATTCATTGGACGTACCGAAATGAACGAGACGGAAGCAGAGCGTGAGAAGCATCCAGAACATGAGTTTCCCCTGAATAGGAGCCATCTGCGTTTCCAAAACGAAGGCCAGTTGGTACATCGACCGCATCCCGCAGTTCCGCTTGACTAGCAATGTGAGCAGCACAATCGAGACAATTTGAAGAAATCCAAACACGAAGACGGGGAGAACCGTTGTACCGACATTCTCGCGTGTTATCCCTCGTAATTCGGTGTGGTAAGGTGCAGTCGGAAGATGGACGACAACCAGGATATACACGGCGTAAAATATTGGAATCACAGCCTCCAGATATGATGCAATAACGAGGCATTCCATCGTGAAAAGCGTTTCCAAAGACTCTCGAAGCAGTAGCGACTTTTTACCACTCGAAGCAGGAATTAACCTCTCCACAGATCGAACTTCTTCCTTCGCTTTGTCAAATGTAACAGGATAAACCGCCCCAGTCCGATTTAGCCAATGTGCTTGTAACTTTGAGAGGTCTGAAAAACTACTAGGGTGAATATCAGCCACTTTGGGTGATGTTACCGGCCCTGAATCACTTTCCATTGGAGTTTTATGCAGTAAAACCATTAGTTTTTCATCCGCTTCGTCCAATTTGTACTGAAGATACGAGTAAACGTGAACTCCTTCTCGATCCTGCTCTTCGAACTTCTTAAAATCTCGACACAGTAAACATATGCCATTCAAGAAGTTCCCACTCCCTTTAACAGTACTGTGGACACTCGCTAGCACTGTTACAGTTCGATGGTGCAGACCGTACAACATCATACTCGCTAGTGTAAGGTCGATCACAGTGATCACAGTGACAGTCATGACGGAAGACGCACTCTGCATACAAGTGGCCATGTAAATGGAATTGAACAGATCAACCGTAAAGATAACTGTCTCTGGTGTCAAGTCTTCCATGTGCGTTGTGCGCCGCCACATAATATTCTTCAAGCAGATTTTTAGCACCGGAAGTAGGAGAATTACGAAAATCTGATAATGAGTACCATGAGCTGCGTGAAAGAGGGCTTCGTAGGCAGGATACACGAAAATCAGCAGACATTTCGCGTTGACAAAGTGCACATATCTCGTCAGTTGCCCTTTGTGAGCTAAGATTTGGCGAATTAAGCGCGAACCGATAATAATTCGACTCGATACAACCAATACCACGCCGAGAACAGGAAACATTACCAATAGGAAAAACGGAACTGGGAATATCAAGTGAACAGAAATGGTCATTGCAAATACGATCACAGTGACCGAAGAGACGAAAGAATGCAGAACAAAGCGAGCAATGGACATATCCACTCCTTGAAAGAAATATGTGGCTTGAATTGTAAGTGTCGGGATCCCAACAAACACCAATATGGACGTCCGGACCCAAAATCCATAGTTTGCCCTCCATCCTTCGCTCGGATCTTGTAGTGGCACCAGTTCTTGACATAATACAAGTGTTATCATGGGTAGGGGTGTACCTAAACACACGAGAAGTGCACGCCATGGCGAAGTCGTTTTGGTGTAGCGTTCCAAAGCGAGCACCCGGTGGATGGAATATTTCCCTCCGTAGTAGCTAACTTGCAGTCGCTTCCAGGTTTGCAGGAGCTTGGAGCTCCATACAGTCAAGGACAAGTCCATGATAACTCCACAGCGTGAAAAGACAATTGCATTCAACTCAACACCTATAAAAACAACTTTCTGATCACTGTAACGACCACGAAAAGACTAAAAGAGCATGGAAAACTTGGCTTAGTCGCGTAGATTGCGCTGTCCCGAAGTCAACGGGATGCAGGCCTTGTATACTTGCCACGAGTACTTGTTCTTGAGGAAACGCACGCCCATCCAGTACCAGTACAACGTACATGTACCCTTGCAAGACGAGTAGTCGATGGTGTAATCCTTGCCCGGGAACTTTTCGTGACAGTTCTCTCCATCCAGCACCATCTTGTCATCAAGCCACACTTCACACGGACCGTCGTGCGTGTAACCCGTAGAACGCATGGCGTTTCCAGCCGGGATGGGCTGCGGCGTGCCCTTGGGGTCAGTAAAGCCGCACTTGAAGTCGGCACCTTCGGTGACTGAGTACTTTGCGTTATCCATGAAATCACGCAGCGACTTGTACCCGTTCTCGGTACGCCAAGCAGTGAAGTCTTCTTGCGTCTTGAAACCTGCGCCTTCGAGGAAAGCAAGTGGATTGTACTTGGTGTCCCTGTCGTTGGTGGCTCCGGTAGAAGCACAACTTGGTGGGCGTCAGCGGTGGGGGCCAGGAGCGCCATACTTGATAGGGTCGAAGCGACAGCGAGCGTTGATACAAGAGAGGAAACCATAGTGAACGATTGTTGGAACTGATGGTCGGACGGTACAATGCGAAGTGATTGTTGGGTTGGAAGCTTTGGTCACGGCGAGAACGACTACCGTAATACGTGAACTTCACGCCCCGCTTCTCCGCAGATTACAAGCGAGATAGGGAAGCGTAATTCATTGAGGTGATAGTTCACTCAAACCAGATGCAAGACAGTGTGGTTATTTGGAAGCGCGGAATGCTATCTATCAAATTTACTCGACTTTCAGCGTCCACTTTCGGGCTATACTACGTTCTTCTACTGCGAGCGAGCGATCTCGTTTTCGAAGGTGTCTTCATCACTTTCCGCCTTCCATCGATTCGTTACAGCTCACCCACGATAATTCTCACTTCGACGGCAAAGTACTCTGTGCTGACGAAAATGGTTGCCTCCAAGCCCCACCCTACCACCAACTAACACTGCGCCGTAGTCAGCAGCCGCTAGCTATTTGAGAAGTCCGGTTGCTAACTCCGTTGGCAACTGATAAACATTCAACACGAATAGTTCTCCCCCCCCTTCAGATAGTGGTGTTAGTGAGGTCCAATATTATGCTGTACATGTTTATCATCATCTAAAGAGCTCTTGGTGAGCGCAACTGCTATTTTTTGTAGCGTTTCTAAGGACGGTGAATTCTCGGAGGAAATATAACTTTCACATGCCAAAATCTGACAAACACAGTAGCCCATCTCCACAATACGCACGGACAGGCCAGGCTCCACTGCCCCGCTGCCTGGCTGCGCACAGCGCGATGAGCACGCAGGAGATGATTCTGGGCCGGTAGTGGGGTGTGGTACACACCTAAGGAAGCAGCTTCGGAACAGGGCGGCATCGAAGAAGCGCTGCACGGGCGTCCAGCAGTCAGACCACGACCATGCCAGGCCTCAGCGCGTCGGAGCTGGCACCAGAGGAGCTCCGCGCAGGGGAAGTAATCGAGTATTATTCGCGCGCGTTCGTGTGTGGCGACCGCCGAGGGTATCGTCGCGCTGTCGTCACTCGTGTCGATGGCGACGCGGACGTCGACTTTCCGATCAGGGTGGACACGGAGGAGGTGATACCGCTGGACATGATGCTTAAGCGGGTCGCAGACAGCTTCAGGATCCCCCTCAAGGCTGGAGAATCCAAGTGGCGCAAGCTGCGGACATTTGATCTGGTGCCGGGAACTTTCTCGGCGGAAACACGTTCCAGTGCACTCAATAAAGCGCTTGAAAAAGCAGTTGCAGCCGCATTCGACGCCGTACGTGACGGATATCGCGCTGCAAGCGAGGAAATAGTCCCAGAAACGCCACAAACCAGCGCCTGCAACTCTCCAGACGCGGAATCCAATGCGGACCCCATGTGGTCACCCAGCACCCCGACGCGAGGTAGTACCCCGACTCCGAGCACTGCGAAAGCCTCTATAAGGTCTAAGGAGTGCTCTCCAAGCGAGGGAATCGGCGCTGACTCATCTCTGAAGCAGATTATCGACTTAGTGTCGCCTGAAGAGGGGAGCGGATCGCTATCTAGTGCTAAAACCGGTCGAGTTAGCAAAGCAGAGGCGGCTGCTTACCTCCAAGCCATACCGAACCGCCACGCCCGCGCCAAGATACGTCACCAAGCCAAGAAGAAGAGGGCGCAGTGGCACGTGCCTCGATCGAGGAAGCGACGGCATTTGGCCAAGTGCGCCATAACCAAGAGCGGGAGTGAGATCTACCACGCCAAAACATTTAAGGCTGCAATATTCAAGAATTTGCAGAGCAGCCCGGAGGTGCAGGAGCAGCTGGAGAACTTGCACACTCGACGTACTACCTATCCGGATCCCGCGCAAAAGGCGAGCCGCAACCTGCTCCGTGCAGTCCCATGGCCTGCGGAGATTCGACGCATTACCGGCTGCCAACGGAATGGCGTGAGATTTCCGGACATTGGGTCCTTCGACCCGTGCCAGTGCATGGGGGACTGCTTCTGGGACTCTTGCTCAAACGTGGCGTCGGCATCGTTTTGCACCCCGAAGTACTGCAACCTCGGAGCGAGGTGCAGCAACGCACCGCGCACTCTGAGCACGTTGCAGTTGTTCGAGACTGGCCGTGTAGGCCTTGGAGTGTACACCACAACTGACCTCGACGTCGGTGACGTGTTGGGTGAGTACTGCGGAGAGCTCACAGAGTTCCCTGCAGTAGTTGAGGGTCAGCCGCCTGTTGCTGTGAAGGAGAACAGCGGGTACACACTCCTGTATAATGCCAAGTCGGTGAACAAGAACTACGTATACGTAGACGCCTTGAGGTGCGGCTCTATTACAAGATTCCTTTCGCACTCCTGCGATCCCAACGCAGCCTTCGTGGAGCAGCAGACACGATCACGAGTGCGTGTACTCGTCAAAATGATCAAGAACGTGAAGGCAGGCGCCCAGGTGACGGTTCACTACGGTAATGAGCGATGGTTTAAATGCTCATGCGATCGGTGCTGGCCGCCTGGTATTGTAGAGGACATTAACAGCGATGAAGAGAAGTAGGAGGTATTTCCTAACGAATCGACACAAATGGTAAGATCCCTCACATGTAGTGCATTAATCTCAATGCTGCGGATATGCACGTGAACTAACATTGCCGTAACACGAAGAAATGCAGCCGCTGGATCACATAAAGCTCAACGCAGACCCATTCATTTGCGGGCGTCCAATGTCAGGAAGTACAGCGACCTCGCCCCGCTTTCTCTTCCGACGACTAATGAGCACTTCGCTTCCGCTGCTGTCCACGTGCGCAGTGACTCGTAGTGCGAACAGGACGTGTACACACGCCCCGAACGCAAACCAGTAATCGCAAGGACAGCATTGACGCTGCACATCCACCGCCCAGCCGTCCGAAGGTTCTCCCTCGACTTCCTTCCGCGCATAATTCGACCCCATCTGCGCTGACACGGCGATGTCTACTTCGCTCCGTTTGTTGGGTGCCACTGGCACACGAGCAGCACGCAGCGAAATCACACGCAGGATGCAGCACGACCCAGCGCGCACACTATCAATGTCTTGTCCTTCGGCCACGCCCAGTAAGCGTTCCCTTACCATCTCGGAGACCCTCCGTGCGAGGGTTGGTGCTGGACACACAGCAAACTCGAACGCTCGGGCGCTGCTTGACTGGTCTTGGCAGCAGGCGCTCAGCTCACGCAGCAGTGTTCCCATCTTAAGGCGCCGGCGCAGGGTGTAGTCGCGCTTGAGCAGCGCGTTGAACGTCTCTGCGGGGTTGTTCGTGGAGGCGAAGCCGCTTGGCGTTGCGAACACTTGCCACGTTCTGAAGTGTCCGGTGAGCCATTGTCCGTGGAAGTACTGAGCAAACCGTATCAGAGTAGGATCAGTCATCCAGCGCCTCCAAAATGCACGCAGCATCTCCAAATAGTGCGCTTGATTCCGCGCGAAGTGTAAATCGTATACTTCACTCACCACTCGAGCTTGTGCATCCGAGGAAAATAGTCTCACACGCTCCTGGATGTGCTTCATTACGTGAAAGAAGCACATCAGGAAGCGAAAACGGGGGTTGTCGCCGAAGACCGCGGCCAAAGCATTGCACTGTGCTCTGTCACCGTCGGCCAATGCGTAGTGCACAGTCAAATGCTTCTCACTGATCCAAAAGTAAAGCCGTCGAAGGGCCATCAAGGCAGCCTGGAATATTTGTTGTGTCTCTTGAGACACAACGAAGAGAGCCACTAAGTGAAATCTGCGGGAACGGTCGGACACGCCCACTACCAGGACAGGATAGTTCACCTGATTCATCTTGTAGGTCCCATCGAGGTGTAAGATGAAGCTTTCTGGGGGCACCATCAGCCGTTGCATAAGCGCCTTCGTGGTAATCCCCACGAGGAACGGCTTCAGGTCCGAGCCATTGCCAACTACTGGCAGGCCGGCGTTGTCGAGATCCCACGCGAACGTGAAGGGCTCAGTCATGGCCTCCGAGCCGTCGTACGCGTTCTCGCGTATCCACGCAGTCAGATCCTGGACGCGGTCATGGTTTGCCATTTGCGTCCGAGCAAAGTGATTCACGAAGTTTTGAACCGTTTTGAGCGGCGGTAGATCTTCAAGGGGGGTGGAAAACTTGCGCGATAGAGCGTGGCGGATGCGCATGGGGCGGAGGTGGTTCTGGGCCAGATCCCGGCAGAGCGCCTTCTGTCCCAACGACAACTTCTTGCGCCCTGGGGACGCAGTGGCCGAACTGTGCACTCCAAACTCGAAGATGGACATGTGCTCCGTGGCCAAGCACGTGATCATCTTCCCCCTCCACGCGCACTTCACTGGACACGCATCCGCGCAGGTTTTGGAGCTGCACTCGAGCAGCCGGTAGCGCATCTTGTGGTCCGCGGCTGGGCAGATCGAGCACCCCATGGCTTGGCTCTTGTCGATGTCGAATGACTTGAGCCTGGCCACCACCGCCTCGCCTTCGGTGGCGTCGACATCCACGGCGATATCTCGCCAGCTCACCCGACTCGGCATTCTCGCTCCGTTCTCGAAATGCTGTGGGTCACACCAGAACGCCGCTGGCGGGACAAAGATCGCCCAGTTTCACCCTATCCTCCCCCCTTTTGCACGCTTCCCGCGCACTGTGCTTGGGAAGTGTGGTGGCACGACATTGTATTGTGGTGACCAGTTTTTATGGTGCTGACGCAGACTTATTGTGCTCTTACAGCACTGTTGTGTGTCCGTAAGGCGTTCTGGATTCGAATTCTCGAGACGCTTCGCCATGATAACTTGTCGCGAGATTGTGCCGTTTTCAAATCTTTGCACAATGTCTTTGTCAGAATCACTGTGTACAACTTCAAGTAGGCACGTACAGTGTACGCTGTACACAGCAGTACAGTACTTGTACTGTAACCCAAGATGACGAAACGATTGATACACATCAGCTGCTTTTGTTTATAGGGTGTGGCTAAAACCCCTTTTTGGGAAGTGCACAGGAACTAAGCTTACATTCCTTTGAAGTACGAATCCACACAGTATCTGTGCACGTGGGATGTTGTATCTTCAAATGGACAGGACGAATCGACAAAGTCGAAGTACACTTTGGGACAAATAGAGCTGAGGCGATCGTTTCGTTGCCTCAGGTAGGTTCGCTATATCTAAAGAGTTCGATTTAACGTTACGTACTCTTCTTACGATAATCAAATTATCTGAATCATGAGATCGGAATCCCAGTGTGCACCAAGGTTGCGTGAGAATCTCACGGTGAGATACTAAGTGCGCTATGAGCAAAGTAAAGTAAAGAAACCTGGCCAACTCATGTACGGAGCAATCAATTGCGTCGTGATGCTCTAGGGAATTGTGAGAACTTGTGGTTCGTTTTCAATTGTACGAAAATTTGGTGAATCGTAGGCATCAAGCCTGATTCCGCCGCTTTCAAGTTTGCGAACAGACAGTGAACTACCTGGTACATTCGGGTTGATCACAGACGGAGAGATGTTTGACTCTGGTGCATCCGCCTCAGCAATCTCCACCCGGCCAAACATTCACGGCATTTGTAGAACAGGCCGCCAGTGATCCAAGTGGAATCTCTGACTGTCTTCACAGTGTACCCCTGATGCTGTGGCAGCATAAGGACTGTATATTTCATTGAGACGGAAGGGTGGTGACGACTAGTCTATCCTCTCACTTTACAAAGTGCTAGCTACTGCACAAGCTGCATCAATACACTTGGCTACAAGTTTCCTGCAGGTTCGCCACCTGCCTTGCTTTGTGTTTGGTGTTGCTTCAACCTCCGGAAAACGCCACAAAGAATTGTTTAGTGGGTCGTACAACTCCAACAGCGTAGTACTCGACTTGCTAGCTGTCTTCACTGCGTCTGCGCTGATCAAGTGTCGACGCCAACTACTCGTTCGTCATGTCGAAGAGGCGTGCCGTTAAAGCTGATTTGGATGATGATGAGGAGTCCTACCAACACTCTTCTATGGTGCCAGTACCCATTTTTGCGCCCATTTTGCCGCCGAAGTTGAGCTCAATTTCTCACGAAGCTTTGGTCAAATGGAACAAACGGCGCAAGGAGTATGAGGCCAAGATGAGGGCTCGTTGTAGAAGTGCTGGTGAAGACTACAACCTGATGACGCAGGGTGTTAAAGAGACGTTTGACCTGAACCTCTTATCGACGTTCTGCACGCTGCGGCTTCGGATGGACGTTGTAGACGTCACTGAGGAGCGACTAATCGCCGAAATCAAAACTCTGTCGGGAAAAGTCAAGAACAATGACCTCCCTGACATAAAGGCTCTGTTCTCGAAGGAGCTGCAGATGGACTTGAAGGAAAGTGATGTGGATGCTCGCGTACTGTCTTACTTTCAGCGCTTTGTGGAAATCGTCCTGGAGAATGGCCTTGAGGAAGTATTCTCTGGCGCTGAAAAGTGCAGACGTTTGATCTCAAGTCTGGCCCCTCCTGTTCTGAAGGAGACAGTGAAGAATGCTGTCCGTTGGACCCATTAGGAAGCTGGCAAGAATATTCAAGAATTGTATACGCTCGTCTACGAGAAGGCTGTGGAGCACGAACGCCATTTCCAGCAGAATAAACGGATGAGGATGACAGTAAAGGACAAGTCTGCGCTGCCCAAATCTGCTAAGGATGCTGGAAAGACTGATGTTTCATCAAAGAAGCCTGCTAACTCTAACTCGGAGAAGAATTTTACGCAACAGAATATCGAGCGAAAGGTCGAGAAGAAGACCAAGAAGAAGAACGACAAGCAGCCTGTTTCGCGTAAGGAGCCGCCGTCGCCATGCCCGAAGTGCCAGGAAATGCACTGGCTCAGCGATTGCGATAAAGCGACCGATGCGGAAAAGATTGTCCTGCGGCAGAAGCTTCGTGAAGCAAATAAAGCCCGCAAATCTCGCACGAAGAGATTAAAAAAGCTGATGCCCGCAACGTCTCGTACTGTGACGATTAATGGAATTCTGGATCTACCGTGCTGTCCGGACACTGGCTCCGATCACACAGTGATCAGCAGATCACAGTGGAAACAATTACGCGAAGTTGACCCGTCGGTACAGGCAATTGCTTTGGACACTCCAGTACGTAGTTTAGCGTATGGTTCTCACTCGGTTGTGGCTACTAAGAAGGCGCTACTTCACGTTTTTGATTCACACGGCTGCTGGACCGGTGCAGCCAGTGGAAGCTGTGCCTTGCCTCATTACGGATGTGGACGATGACGAATTTATCATTGGACGAGATTTGTTAGGTTCTTTGGGTATCGATGTGGATCGCCAATTGGAACAACTTGCCTCTCACGCGGATGATGAGACGAGTGGAGACCCTTTCGAACTGGAAGCTGACGAACTCCCTTCAAATCCCAACCACGTGGCCAGTGATGAAGAAGTTCGTGCTGCAGTTGAGGTTTTGATTGAAAGAGCCCTGAAGCATGGGTTTCCTGCCGCCAAGGTGGACAAGTTGCGAGTGATTGTGCACATGTATGGTGTGTGACGCTTGGAGCTACGTGACGATCCGCCTGCGCGTGTCCCGCCGCTCGAAGTGCGTTTGAAGGAAGGGGTCCAGCCTTGCAAATGTAAGCCCCGCAAATATCCTCCGCATGTTCGACAATTTTTACGGGAGTTTAACACTATGCTTGTTGGTCTAGGATGGATCTACGAGAATCCTACCAGCCGGTGGGCAAGCCCCGTACTACCCGTCAAAAAGTCTCAAAAGCTAATGGACATGCGTCAAACGACGGACTATCGTGAGTTTAATTTGAGAACGGACATCATGGCTGCTGTGATGCCGATACTTTCGTTGGTAATGGAAAATGCACGTGGAAAACAACATTTTGGACTTTTCGATTTCATTAAAGGCTTCTGGCAGCTACCTCTTGCTGAGTTCTGTCAGGAGTGGCTCTCGTATATGACAGACGAGAAGATCTATACTCCGCGACGTGTTCCTCAAGGTTGTGGTGATGCTGCGATCTACTTCCAGAAGACCATGGAGAAGTGTTTTGCTACACTGCTGTACAAGCACTTACTCGTGTGGATAGATGGCCTGCTACTCTATGCGGACGATATTGACACGTACTTGGACAAGCTGAAGGAGCTGTTTTCACTGCTGGATGAATTCGGCCTGAAGCTCAGCGTGAAGAAGTCCAGCCTGTACCAGCAGGAGGTGAAGTGGTGTGGCAAGATCATTGATGCCAACGGTGTACGTCACGATCCTACTCGGATTGAAACACTCCGTGCAATGGCGTATCCAAGTTCGGCAGGGGAGCTACAACAGTTTCTTTGTGCTATAAATTGGATGCGCGAGAGTCTCATCGATTACGCTCGCCAAGTTGCTTCTCTTCAACGCAAGTTGGACGAAGCTCTGGCAACGACTCGTCGGACTAAGAGGGTAGCAGCTGGAATTTCGATTGCACTGAGCGCTGACGAGAAGGCGACGCTTGATAACGTGAAGGACATGCTAGCGTCGGCTGCTACACTTGCTTTCCCTGATGACTCTGCGACTACGTGCTTGCTGACAGACGCATCGGATGTTGATTGTGACGCAAGTCAAGGACTACAACCCGAAAGTTCCTGTTCAGGACCAGCAGCACCAGCTTGTGGAATGTTTGAGTGGGGGTTTCACGGGGAGTCAACTTAACTGGACGGTGATCGAGAAAGAGGCGTTCCCGATCGCTCTCGCTTGCGACAAACTAGACTATTTGCTGCTGAGACCTCAGGGATTTCGGTTGTTTTGCGACCATCGCAATTTGATTCATGTTTTCGCGCCGGACGAGCATGTGAAGAAGCATGTGAAAGGGAAATTATTGCGGTGGGCTTTAAAACTGATGAACTACAAGTATGTGATTGAACATATTGCTGGACCTCAGAACGTTTGGGCCGATATGATCAGCAGGTGGGTTGGTAACCGCACTACTACCGCTGCTACGATCAAGAGGATTCGTTCTACTCCACTAGTAGCTCAACAGGAGCAACAGCCTGAAGTGGTGGAGCAGAGAATCTCAATGCTTCGCCCCTTGGATGACTCAAATTTCGTGTGGCCAACGTTTGCAGAGATTGAGTTGATGCAGTCCAGTTACGATCCACCACAAGGAGCCGAGCGTACTGAAACTGGTGTTCTCGCGGTCAACAACCGGGTTTGGATTCCTGTGGAGGCTAAGGACCTTATCCTGCGATTGTTTATCATTACACTGTGGTGCACAAGGGCACCGTGGAATCGCTGCTATGGTGGAACACATACGTCGATTGTTTGCGTTGGAGAATCTGCGCTCTTTGGCGACCACGTTTGTCCGCCAGTGTCGACTGTGTCTACATTCAAAAGGGGGGAATATCATCCCCAGGCCTTTGGGTGAAACGTTTGAATGCAGTGAACGAAATGGTTTGCTACATTTCGATTTCCTTTCAATGGGTGATGGCTTCGGAGAATCTAAGTATATCCTAGTGCTGAAGGACCACGCATCCCATTTCTGTGAATTGGTGGTTGCAGACACAGCCGATAGCTCAGTGACTGTGGAAGCTTTCCTCGACTGGCATTCTCGGTTCGGGTTACCACCTAACTGGATCTCAGACCAAGGCTCGCATTTTAAAAACGAAGTGGTGGGTGAGCTTTCTCGACGACTGCGAACGCAGCAGGAGTTCACGCCTGCATACTGTCCCTGGATCAACGGGTCCGTGGAGCGGGTGAACAGAGACATCCTCCAAGTGATTCGGACCATGATCTTGGAGTACAAGATTGCTCACCACGACTGGGTTTACTTGGTACCAATGGTACAGTCAAGCCTCAATCACACAGCAGTGCCATCGTTGGGCAACAGAGCGCCCGTGGAGCCGTTTACTGGATTACCATGCCCGACGCCTCTCAGAGAATTTTACTTGCCTAGCACTGGGGAGTTCAGCGAGGTGCCGGTGTGTGATAAGATCGATGGATTTCTCGACGACCTTCGCAGCAGCATTCGCTCCATGCACAAGGTGGTGGAGAATCAACGCCTGAAGCAGAGGATGCTAAACAAAAAACGAGAACGTGGAGAAAACCTTGTGAATTTTACGGAGGGTGACTACGTGTTAGAAGTAACAAGCTGCTTGTGACTTGGGTGGGGCCGTATCGAGTTGTCCGCGTTGACGCACACTCATTCCGGGTAAAACACCTCATTACAGGCGCTGAGCTGGACGTACATGCCTCTAGGCTTAAGTTCTACGCAGACTCTAGCTTGGACGTTACTGAAGAACTCTTGAAACACATCTCATCGCAAGGAATTGTATTGGCAATTGAGAAATTCAAAAGCCACCGATGGAATGCAGCGATACGTGACTTTGAAGTCCTGGTTCAGTGGAAAGGACTTGAGGACATCGAGGACTCAAATGAACCACTGGCCAGCTTAGCAAAGGGTGTTCCCATCCTAGTGGACCAGTACGTGGCAGCTGCTGATCAAGAGCTCAAGGCACACTGGCAGCGCGCTACCACAACTGGAGAAACAACCTCACAAGGACAGATCGCTGTGGCGGAGACGGTAAAGACGACGGACAAGAACCGCCGGAAGCCCAGACGTCGACGATCGCAAACAACGAATGTAAAAATGCCCGATAGAAGTCTTCCCGCTGTAGCTGCGCCGCAGACTTCAGGAGTTGAACTTGGGCCTAACAACGACCAACCCGACGCAAGCACTTCGCGTCTCGTAGAGGTACAAGCTGACGAGGGAAGTGTGAGCCAACGGACTCGTTCACGGACTGCTGGATCCGACAGACTGGTGACCATCACCGGCAAGAAGTGAACCAATACCCAAAGCTGGGGCGAAGAGCTGCACCGAGATCAGCCAGGGCCAGACACGGATCTGACTGCCAGGGCTGTGAACGGGGTGGTCGAAGTCCAGCTGCGAAATCAAGCTTTGGGGGCAGTGTGGTGAATCGTAGGCATCAAGCCTGATTCCGCCGCCTTCAAGTTTGCGAACAGACAGTGAACTACCTGTTACATTCGGGTTGATCACAGACGGAGAGATGTCTGACTCTGGTGCATCCAAGTCAGCAATCTCCACCCGGCCAAACATTCACGGATCTTGTAGGACAGGCCGCCAGTGATCCAAGTGGAATCTCTGGCTGTCTTGCATGTTACCCCTGATGCTGTCGTCAGCATAAGGACTGTATATTTCATTGAGACGGAAGGGTGGTGACGACTATTCTATCCTCTCACTTTACAAAGTGCTAGCTACTGCACAAGCTGCATCAATACACTTGGCTACAAGTTTCCTGCAGGTTCGCCACCTGCCTTGCTTTGTGTTTGGTGTTACTTCAACCTCCGGAAAACACCACAAAAATGTACGAAGCAATTTATGACGAATGATTGATGCACAGCAGATATTTCTTCGTGGTGGTCGAGGAGCAGTGGTTCATACTCAAGGCGAAGAAAAGCAGTACCGCAAGACTCGTATGACAAAAGTACAATGCCCGTGAGTTGTTTTGAAGCTGAGGAGGTGATTTTTGTCAACTTTACGAATCAAGCGATTTTTTGTTTATTTCTCTTTCATCTTTACGCCCATTTTAAGCTGTGTCAGCCTCCGCAATAAAAGATCTGCAACTTGCTGGAGCTTCCTCAGTACCAACAAAGACCAACGCGTTAGACTTGTATGTAGTCACTTTGAATTTCAGCCACGCCTCTCCACCCACATCTCTCTCATCGCCAATGGCCTCCATACAGTCGGTATGCTCACAATGTGAGAGCACCGCCACCTCCAGGTTGAGTTGAGATTGAATACACTGGACAAAGATCGCACCTGTACTGTATGAACACAATTGATAAAAGCGTCTGCCTTGCTCTTCAGACAGTCTGTTTTAGGTGTAGTTACTTCTGAAGGTTTTAACGATTGTACATGTACATGTACAGTTATTAAATGTCATACGTGTGCGACAGGATTCCTGGTCGCCTCTCAACATGCACTGACCGACTAATACGAGAATGCTCAAAGGGTAACAGGACATTTCAGATGGAGAAAAATTTTGTGAAGACCTCACACTTGGGTAACTCTTTTAGAAGACTTTGCCGACAACTAGCAACCTTATCCCAATATTTATCATTACGGAGATGTTTGGTTCCAGTGGTGCACGATTTTTGTTCTTTGGAGACCTTATTGTTGGGTCACGGGCATGTTTCCTGAAAACACTAAATCCAACGATTCAGCAGTGCATTATAAAGTCTTGTGCAGCGATTGAAACGGTGGAACATTGCTTCATATCGTGCCAGGATTACAAGAAATGTGGCAGTCGCTATGGGTGCCATGGAGCAACAAAATTTTCACAGTCGACTTAAGTTGGCGATTGCTACTTTTCCCGCAGTCACGAGATGTTAATACGGACTGGAAACAACACCACAAACTACTGTTGCTGTTGTGGAGAGTACACACAGCAATTGCTTTCCATGCTATTTGGCGGCTACGCAACAAGATTCACTTCAAGGAGACAGACTTAGAAAAATTGAGCACTCAAAATGTGAGGAAGTCGTTTCATCGACACCACCAATATATCTATCTTCTTAGCAAGGACCTGAAGCTGGAAGGTGATGTAGTGATTTCAGTTCTTCGAGAAATGGGTTTCGATCCACCCAAACCACCCGTCTGTAATCAAGAAGTCTTAAGTATAATATAATAAATACTACTATAGTATAACGCTAGCGAAAATGGATCTTGTATTATATTTCTGGAAGGGCAGTATCCGACTATCTAGTTTTGCTGTTTGAAAACTATGTACAGATCTTTTGGTAGACATATTCAGCTATGTAGTTGTTGAAATCCTTGTTTCGATCCTTCTACTACTGAAGATTTATGTCCTCAGCTGAACACGACTTATCGTCCGACGAACTTTGAGTCGATTTCACGCTTCACTTTCACTCCTAGATCAACACCTTCAATGAGATCCCTGAGATCAGCGTACACACGGCTTTTCTTCGACTGATTCAGACACTTGTCGATGCATGCAATACGGTCGTCAACTCAAACGAAGTCCATTCTCGTATTAGTCGGTCAGTGCATGTTGAGAGGCGACCAGGAATCCTGTCGCACACGTATGACATTTAATAACTGTACATGTACATGTACAATCGTTAAAACCTTCAGAAGTAACTACTCCTAAAACAGACTGTCTGAAGAGCAAGGCAGACGCTTTTATCAATTGTGTTCATACAGTACAGGTGCGAGCTTTGTCCAGTGTAATCAATCCAACTCAACCTGGAGGTGGCGGTGCTCTCACATTGTGCAGCATACCGACTGTATGGAGGCCATTGGTGATGATAGAGACGTGGGTGGAGAGGCGTGGCTGAAATCCAAAGTGACTACATACAAGTCTAACGCGTTGGTGTTTGTTGGTACTGAGGAAGCTCCAGCAAGTTGCTGATCTTTTATTGCGGAGGCTGACACAGCTTAAAATGGCGTAAAGATGAAAGGGAAACAAACAAAAAATCGCTTGATTCGTAAAGTTGACAAAAATCACCTCCTCGGCTTCAAAACAACTCACGGGCATTGTACTTTTGTCATACGAGTCTTGCGGTACTGCTTTTCTTCGCCTTGAGTATGAACCACTGCTCCTCGACCACCACGAAGAAATATCTGCTGTACATCAATCATTCGTCATAAATTGCTTCGTACATTTTCGTACAATTGAAAACGAACCACAAGTTCTCACAATTCCCTAGAGCATCACGACGCAATTGATTGCTCCGTACATGAGTTGGCCAGGTTTCTTTACTTTACTTTGCTCATAGCGCACTTAGTATCTCACCGTGAGATTCTCACGCAACCTTGGTACACACTGGGATTCCGATCTCATGATTCAGATAATTTGATTATCGTAAGAAGAGTACGTAACGTTAAATCGAACTCTTTAGATACCGGTATAGCGAACCTACCCCAAAGCTACATCTACTACCAACAATTCATGCATGGGAGGCTAAGGCTTCAGTTGAAGGGTTTCTTTTAGGTAACGACCATAAATTGTTCAGCACCTCAACATCTCGATACAATGTTGTCGGCAGCGAGTCAATCATTTCGTCATCTTGTATTGCTTTATCTTTTTAGTTCTTTGATCACAGCTCACTTGGTATCTCACGCAAACTTGTACACAACACCCAGTCATACTACTCCAATATCAACCACCAATAAGCCTCATATTTCCCCGAACCGGGCTACGGAGGAATTGATTCCGCTCAGTTTGCAATTTACTTCACCAGTACCAACCTCCTCCCCAAGACTCTCCAAGAAGCCATGCGTCTAAGTTTCATTCTCCTCGTGGCAGCCGCCTTTGTCGCCGGCCTGGATTTCACTGCAGCCAGTGACGCGAGTGTTGTGAATGTTGTGAAATCGACCAACGTTCACCAGAGTTTCGAAAATACTCGTTCTCTGAGGATTCAAAAGGAAGACGATGATCTTTCCGACGACGATGATCTTTTCGACGATGACGAACAAGAAGAAGAGCGAATGTTCTCGGCTTTGGGCGATAAAGCAAGAGCTATGGCAGCAGCGGCGAAGCTCTCAGGAAAGTCGGGTGATGACCTGCTTGAGGCCATCTCGTCACTGAGTAAAAAAGAAGTGAACGCGCTCTACAGCCAAGGTCAATCCCACGTGGCGAAACTAGTTCCAGGGTTTCAGGCGAGCATGAGCCTGGACGACTTCGTTGCCGCGATGAAATCCGCTGGGTTATCGAATGAAATAGTGGAAGCGCTGAAGTTTAGTTACTCGAAGTATCTCGCTCACAATATGTGAGACTTCGACTTCAGCTTCAACGCAAAAATTAAGCAGCATTGGTCAAGTGAATTGTGTTCTCTACCATTTTTTTTTCAGAGGACTGATAAATTTCGTCGTCCTTGTCGTTCAAGTACGGTACGTAGTCAATGACCGACACGCCTGTACATGATTCGAGCTTTCGGTCGTCGATAGGACGATGCGTATGGCCAATGCTGGTGCCAACACGGAACGGCAGTCAGTTCTTCATTTGCACGGGTGACACCCCGTGACTGGATGGCGGACATCTATTGAATGGTATGGACATTCTGGACATCACTTCGAGCTGTGGGAGACGCTCCGGAAGTCCCAATGCTGAGGTTAAGATCATCAACTGCGGCGTGCTGGATGCAAACGCTTCGACCAAAGGAGGTGCTGTGGAGAAGAAGAAACCTAAACGTTTCTGAACATTTTGTGACGACTTCATTTATGACACCCCGAGATGCCATCGATGGCCACGGTTAGTGCGAAAAAGCTGGTTGCCGTTTAATAGAACCACGGCTTTCGCTGATCTGAGTTTTTCGAGAGGGTCTCACACTTACCTGTGTTGCAACTTGATCTCTGCAGGTAGATCGTCACAATTTGGCACCTTGAGATTTAGAAATAACATCAAAGATCAGTAGAACTGTTTCGTGTTCCGAGCTCTAAGTCATCACGAGGACTCCGGGGAACCGTGTTTTTCGGACACAATAACTTTTATTCTCAGTACCACAGCATCGTCAAAGATCCTGCTTCATCTAGGTATTTTTCCTAATGGATAGTGGATTCTTAAATGATATTTTTTTGGAAGCGAATGTTCTTCATTTCCAAGAAACGAGTCTACAAACTTCAAGTACCACTAGACTTTCAAGAAGAATACTATAGTGAAGCACCAATTTATCTACCAACATGCGGCTGAACTCGACTTATCGTCCGACGAACTTTGAGTCGATTTCACGCTTCACTTTCACTCGACATGCGAGATCTCAACATTTGATAGTTTCTAGATCAACACCTTAAATGAGATCTCTGAGATCAGCATACACAACGTAATTACCGTCGGCTTTTCTTCGACGGGTTGCTACACATGTCGACGCATGTTATATGGTCGTCAACTTAAACGAAGGCTGGGAGGTCTTTAACTGCGTGGTAGAACACGAGGCATGTAGAACAAACAATCGTAACTCCGAAAGTGACTTGTTCGTCGTTACATCTCCCCAATGTCTGAGTCATAGTATGAGGATCTCCTTGTGTGAGTGAAGCGAGTTGGCTTCGATACTGGAGAGAACACAAAACCATGTTGGTCGGATACAGGTCCCACAGTTAACAAGAGCCTTTCATACGTAGTTTACAGATTCAGGTTATCAAGACAAACAATATTGGACAGACAAGGTTTTAGCAAGAAATTGGTCTACTATTCATGTAGTCAACGTACGAATTGAGTTAACATCCCCTTTTTATTGTTTATGTCCTCTTTTAGCTCTGAGAAAAATTTGAAATCGCTGTTGATGGCGACTCGACCAATAGATTTCTGTGCTTGACGTTTAAATTAAGTTAAGCCGATTAAAGGTAGTAGATGCATCTACAACTAGAAAGAGAAATAATTAAGATTATTAACTTGTTTTTCCTGGTTATTCTATTGTCTGTGTGACCTGAATCTACATCTAGTAATAGCTAGCTACAGTACCTAAACAACTCCTTTGAACTCGGAAATCCTTCGCTCAACTGGAATAAGCAGAGCTTGATAGCATATTAACTAATTGCTGGAGCTTTTCATCCTATAGCTTCAGGAAATCAGTGGTTGGTTTTGTTTCGAAACTGTAACGATAAGAAGGGCCTCCTGGTGGTCCACTGGTCAACGCACCACAAAGCTACGCACTTGGAAGGCGTTCGAGTCCCTCCAGGGACTTACTTTCCAGATGATAAGAAATGATAGCATTCAATATCCCATTCAAACAATTTACAATCACAATCAAACCAGAATTCAATAGCCAAGCCAAGTAGTAGCAACCAGGAATAACCAGTTAATCAACTTCAATTTCTTGTAACGATAAGACGATTGAAAAATGCTTAGCGTCCGCGATCCGCCCAAGCGGTGTCTCGGAACGCTGATGTGTACATGTGATAGTATTGTTATTTTAAAGTTGGATTTGTCATATTGCCATTTTGGACTGGAAAAGGTGTAGACACAACGAATGAGTAAAATATAGATAGAACGAACTGTCCTCCATCCCGATACATGTATTTATTGAATATTACATGTTCCCTCGACAATATTTCAAAGAAAAGTAACCCAAGAGAGCTTTCGTACATTTCGGCAGCCTGTTTCTACGAAAAAAGCGAATACTAAGGTAAACTTACAACGTAGGAATTTTGTATGGGCTACAATAACAACGTATAAAACGACTTCACGACACCAACAGAAATCACTCGTGAAAACTACAACGGTCATTTGACGTTTTGAAGTCGATAAGCTACATTTTGCGTTTAATGCCTAAAAGAAGCTTCAACTGAGGCCATAGCCTCACATGCTGTAAGCGAGATACTTTCCGTAGCCCACCACCAGCGCATTTTCCATATCGTCGCTTACACCGGCGGCTCTCACCGCGGTCATAAAGTCGTCCAAGCTCATGCCGGGTCGAAACCCTGGCACCATCTTCGCCATGTGACTCTGGCCTACCTTGAAGAGAGCATCAAACTCGCTTTTGCTCAGGCCCGAGACGGCCTCAACCAGGTCATCACCCGACTGGGCAACAAGTTTTTTGAACGCGCCTAAAGCTGCAGCCTTATCCGAAAACCACCCTCGTTCTTCCGCTTTGTCACTTTCGTTTTCGTCATCATCAAGTTCATCCTTGGCGAGGTACTTGTCTTCGTGGTGCACCCTCAGAAAACGGTTACTTCCCATCACGTTGGTAGAGGTCGCAGCATTCACAACACTCGCGCCATTGGCTGCAGTGAAATCCAGGCCGGCGACAAAGGCGGCTGCCACGAGGAGAATGAAACTTAGACGCATGGTTTCTTGGGGGAGTCTTGGGGAGGAGGTTGGTACTTGTGAAGCAAATTGCAAACTGAGCTGAATCAATTCCTCCGTAGCCCGGTTCGGGAAAATGTGGGGCTTATTGGTGGTTGATATTGTTATTTATCCTAGAGTGATCGTGCAATGTTCGGTGCACTACGGCCGGACAGCCTCAATTATCTTGGTGGAACTTGGTGGGGATCGCCGAAATAGGATGCAGCTTCAACCGATAATCACATGATGGGAATCCCATTAATCCACAGTGTTTACTCGGTGCACACGCGCTAATCACAAATGATGTCGGCCGAATAATCTCGTCAAAGAAAGAAAGAATGAGTTGATTAACTACATGTAGTTACCGAATTTTTCGTCGTGTAAATCTATCTCAGGCTTCTGAGAACTTCCAAAAGCTGCGGATATTGCTTGCCATTTCAGAATCTCGACAAAGGAAAGGAAATTAAAGTTAATTAACTGGTATTTCCTGGTTGCTACTACTTGGCTCGGATAATTGACAGGATCTCGACAAAGTACATGTAAGCTTACTTTTTGGCAGACTCCCGTGGTAAGTCCTTGGCTGTGTTAGTACCATCCACAGGGTAAGCAAACAATCCAACGACAACCAAAGTCTGGACATGAGAACGCTTTTCGACTGCAGTTGTAATGTACTAGTACTGAATAGCAAAGAATTCAGATTGTGGTTGGTACAGTAATCTCACGGATCTCAACTTGAGATCCTGCATATCAAGCATGACATGGTGATTACTTGGAGTCATAACCAGGTGGAAGTCCAATTCCAGCAGAGCAAAACTGTCGTTTCCAACTTTTTCTCAGATAAAGAATGCTACAGATTTGCACTGCTTCAAATTCAAATTGTTGCTCATGTGCTTGAAGACTCTTTACGGCGTAACGTCGCCGCGATAGACCTTGTACAATTGTAACATCATCATTAAGGATGGATTCAACATCAATGTCCGGTGAATGCCTCAGTTGGCTATGACGGCTGTCCAACTGGTTGTCCCATTCGCCAGCGACGACAGCTTGAAAAGTATCATTCAAGTAGCACAACCGGGACATCGTAACGTAGTTTACAAGATAGAAAACGCGAGATTCCGGTGCCTGAGAGACATGTGCTTCAACAAGAGAGTACCGCGTCTTCCAATGACTTTGAATTGAGACTGCGGTAGTGGTAGATCCCGAATTGTGACGATCTACCTGCAGAGATCAAGTTGCAACACGGGCAAGTGTGAGACCCCTCTCGAAAAGCTCAGGTTAGCCTGCACCTTCAAGAATACTCGACCTTCATGGGCTATCAAGTCGAGCCCGACGACCAGCTTGCACTCGCTGGTGACAGTTGCTCGAAAAACTCAAAGCCGCTGTTCTATTAAACGGCAACCAGCTTTTTCACACTAACCTTGGTCATCGATGGCATCTCGAGGTTTCTTCTACTCCACAGCACCTCCTTTGGTCGAAGCGTTTGCATCCAGCACGTCGCAGTTGATGATCTTAACCTCAGCCTTGGGACTTCCGGAGCGTCTCCCACAGCTCGAAATGATGTCCAGAATGTCCATACCATTCAATACACGATCCAGTCACGGGGTGTCACCCGTGCAAATGAAGAACTGACTGCCGTTCGTGTTGGCGCCAGCATTGGCCATACGCATCGTCCTATCGCCGACCGAAAGCTCGAATCATGTACAGGCGTGTCAGCCATTGACTACGTACCGTACTTGAACGAGAAGGACGACGAAATTTATCAGTCCTCTAAAAAAAAATGGTAGAGAACACAATTCACTTGACCAATGCTGCTTAATTTTTGCGTTTAAGCTGAAGTCGAAGTCTCACATATTGTGAGCGAGATACTTCGAGTAACTCAGCTTCAGCGCTTCCTCTATTTCATCAGCTAATCCAGCGGATCTCATCGCCGCAACGAAGTCATCCAGGCTCATACCCGAGTGAAACCCTGGAACTAATTTCGCCACGTGAGACTGGCCTTGGCTGTAGAGCGCGTTCACTTCTTTTTTACCCAGTGCCGAGATGGCCTCAAGCAGGTCATCACCCGACTTTCCTGAGAGCTTCGCCGCTGCCGCGATGGCTCTAGCCTTATCGGCCATTGCCGAGAACATTCGCTCTTCTTCTTCTTCGTCATCGTCGAAAAGATCATCGTCGTCGGAAAGATCATCGTCTTCCTTATGAATCCTCAGAGAACGAGTATTTTCGAAACTCTGGTGAACGTTGGTCGATTTCACAACATTGACAGCACTCGCGTCACTGGCTGCAGTGAAATCCAGGCCGGCAACAAAGGTGGCTGTCACGAGGAGAATGAAACTTAGACGCATGGTTTCTTGGGAGAGTCTTGGGGAGGAGGTTGATACTTGTGAAGTAAATTGCAAACTGAGCGGAATCACCTCCGTAGCCCGGTTCGGGGAAATGTGAGGCTTATTGGTGGTTGATGTTGTTTTTTAAGGACAGCCTTGGGGGATCGCGAAATCAGTGTTTACAGATAATCACATGATGGGAGTCCACAGTTCTCAAGCGATGTCGGCAGCACAATCTCGACAAAGTAAGGTACATGTCAGCTTTGTTTTTGGCAGACTCCAGTGGTAAGTCCAATACGTGCACAGAGTAAATAAACAAACTCACAACGACTAAAGCCTGAAGCAGAGCTTTCTATTCCGATTGGGGTTGTAATGCCCACTACCGTACTGAATAGCTGACGGTGGGTTAGCTACCCCAGCAAAGAAAAGAGCTGTCGCTGTCGAGCTTTATGTGCTACAGACCTTGCATCGCTTCAAATTGTTGCTTGGCTGCAAAAATTCTTCAAGGCGTACTGTAATGTCAGACCTCGTACAATTGCAACATCATCATAAAAAAGGGCCCCAACAAGGGCTTCAGTTGAGTCAATTGGTTTCGAAAAACTGTTAGCAGGAGCTCTTGGAAGGGGGAAAAGGTTTGCAACACAACATGATTGAGACCTCCCCCTCCCCCCTCCCTCCCTTTCGAAATTATGAACTTCGGGTGTATCCAGCCTGCCAATCACGTAGGTCATTCTACACATATCGAGAAAGCTTCTGGGCGGCTCCACGCCAAGATATCACTATGACCAAGTAAGACAAAAGTTATAGTCACCGCTCAGGAACTATCATATACTCAAGAGAATGTGCAGCATTCAGTCGTCATTGTCTTCAAAGTTTGAACTCGGGCCTCCTGGTGGTCCACTGGCGCACGCACCACAAAGCTACGCACTTGGCAGGCCTCCGGGGACTTAGGGAAAATGTGGGGCTTATTGGTGATTGATGTTGTTTTTTATCCTAGAGTGATCATGGTGCAGTAAAGAAGGACAGCCTCGGGGATCGCGAAATCAGTGTTTACAGATAATCACATGATGGGAGTCCGTTGATCTACAGTTCTCAAGCGATGTCGGCAGC
>JAUMGV010000036.1:510653-578837 GCA_032432875.1 Phytophthora meadii
CTACATAAATGTATCCACGTGTGTCACACACCAACGAGAAACATTCGTGTAACATCCCCGTTACATCTTTTGATGTACGGTACTGGGTAATGCTCAGTATAAATGCCGTATTCGGCATCCTTGCTGCTTTCGGACTTGTGTTTGTACGCGACGGCAGTACGCTGGTACTTTTTTGCCCTTCTTTACCTGGCCGTTTATACGCGGACGCCCCATGACGGTGTGTGACTTAGCCTCCCATGCATGAATTGTTGGTAGTAAATGTAGCTTTGGGGTAGGTTCGCTATAAAGAGTTCGATTTAACGTTACGTACTCTTCTTACGATAATCAAATTATTATCTGAATCATGAGATCGGAATCCCAGTGTGTACCAAGGTTGCGTGAGAATCTCACGGTGAGATACTAAGTGCGCTATGAGCAAAGTAAAGTAAAGAAACCTGGCCAACTCATGTACGGAGCAATCAATTGCGTCGTGATGCTCTAGGGAATTGTGAGAACTTGTGGTTCGTTTTCAATTGTACGAAATTGTACGAAGCAATTTATGACGAATGATTGATGTACAGCAGCTATTTCTTCGTGGTGGTCGAGGAGCAGTGGTTCATACTCAAGGCGAAGAAAAGCAGTACCGCAAGACTCGTATGACAAAAGTACAATGCCCGTGAGTTGTTTTGAAGCCGAGGAGGTGATTTTTGTCAACTTTACGAATCAAGCGATTTTTTGTTTGTTTCCCTTTCATCTTTACGCCATTTTAAGCTGTGTCAGCCTCCGCAATAAAAGATCAGCAACTTGCTGGAGCTTCCTCAGTACCAACAAACACCAACGCGTTAGACTTGTATGTAGTCACTTTGGATTTCAGCCACGCCTCTCCACCCACGTCTCTATCATCACCAATGGCCTCCATACAGTCGGTATGCTGCACAATGTGAGAGCACCGCCACCTCCAGGTTGAGTTGGATTGATTACACTGGACAAAGCTCGCACCTGTACTGTATGAACACAATTGATAAAAGCGTCTGCCTTGCTCTTCAGACAGTCTGTTTTAGGAGTAGTTACTTCTGAAGGTTTTAACGATTGTACATGTACATGTACAGTTATTAAATGTCATACGTGTGCGACAGGATTCCTGGTCGCCTCTCAACATGCACTGACCGACTAATACGAGAATGCTCAAAGGGTAACAGGACATTTCCGATGGACGGAAATTTTGTGAAGACCTCACACTTGGGTAACTCTTTTAGAAGACTTTGCCGACAACTAGCAACCGAAGAGATATGGTGTTTAGCCGAACGGATGGACACCTCTCATCAGTGGCCCACACCTTTCAATTTATTCTGCAGTCTGGCGATGCCGTTGCTTGGATCGCAGATCAAAGTAAATGACATATTTAGGCTGTACTGGCAACTGACTTAAGTATTTCGATGTGTGTTGCCTCACCCAGGGGCAGGAGGTGTAAGATCTTCGACATGTGGACCTTTCCCTCCTTCATGCGGAGTGCAAACAGACAAAGGCGCGATTTTCTTCCCAAATCTTCGGCGGAATGACTGGAATGTACTACTACAACCGACTTGAGCAGTAGCTTCTCACCCGATGAGTGAACTCGGATGCACTCCAATGCGCATTCATGCTACCTTATCCCAATATTTATCATTACGGAGATGTTTGGTTCCAGCGGTGCACGATGTTTGTTCTTTGGAGACCTTATTGTTGGGTCACGGGCATGTTTCCTGAAAACACTAGGATTACAAGAAATGTGGCAGTCGCTATGGGTGCCATGGAGCAACAAAATTTTCACAGTCGACTTAAGTTGGCGATTGCTACTTTTCCCGCAGTCACGAGATGTTAATACGGACTGGAAACAACACCACAAACTACTGTTGCTGTTGTGGAGAGTACACACAGCAATTGCTTTCCATGCTATTTGGCGGCTACGCAACAAGATTCACTTCAAGGAGACAGACTTAGAAAAATTGAGCACTCAAAATGTGAGGAAGTCGTTTCATCGACACCACCAATATATCTATCTTCTTAGCAAGGACCTGAAGCTGGAAGGTGATGTAGTGATTTCAGTTCTTCGAGAAATGGGTTTCGATCCACCCAAACCAAGAAATTTACCCGAATCAAGTGACCGAATATGGACTCCCCGTCTGTAATCAAGTCGTAAGTATATTAAGGGGCTTCAGAGTTGAAGCAGTCGCGCTTTTCGACATAAAGAAATAAAAAGTCTGTCTCTCTCCGATTGGCTACTTTTTCATTTACCGTGAAGCCCCCCACCAACAACGCTAATAAATACCGATGCCGAAGGTGTCGCGTCGACAGCGCGCCCTGCGCAGCTAACGACGCGGAATCCGAGCTGCTGTGCTCGCTGAATGTGCTGAGTGGTTTTTCGACGAGGAAGACTCAGCCCTGCTGCATGATGACTATGATTTTGTTATGCAGTTCATTGAGGCCTACTGGATGATCAACAAAGCTCGCTACCTGAACACACGTGAACCAGTGCCTCGTGCCCCTGATTCGCTGGACTTTTGGCTCAATCAGCTCGATGATAAGCGGTTTAAAGAAGACTTTCGAGTTACGAGATTGCAGTTCACGCAAATTGTGGAGTTGATTCAGAATAATCCAGTCTTCTACAACGAGTCTAACATGCTTCAGACACCAGCATGGTGCCAGTTGTTGGTTGCTCTGTATCGCTTTGGATGTGATGGCAATGGGGCTTCCATTGGAAAGCTGGCTCGACACTTTCACTGCGCAGAAGGCACAATCGAGGTCTTCACGGATCGCTGCATTTCTGCTCTTGTTGATCTCGAATCACGTGCTGTAGTGTGGCCAGATGCAGATGAATGCGAGGAGATAAGTGCGAGGATAGAGGAGGTTTCTGGATTTCGGCAGTGCATCGGTTTTGTCGATGGCACGTTATTTCCGTTCGCCACCAAGCCTGAGCGTGATGGTGCCGACTACTACAGTCGAAAAGGGTGCTATGGGATGGCAGGGCTTGTCGTTTGCGATGATCACAAGCGGGTTAGATATCTCTATACTGGATGGGCCGGTTGCTCACATGACGCCAGATTAATGGCCAACTCTGAGCTCCAGCTCTACAAGCACGAGATGTTTCACGGCGACCAGTATCTTTTAGCAGATTCAGGGTTTGCACCTGACACAGTAGTTGTCCCCGTATTTAAGAAACCTAGGAACGGTCATCTTACCAACGATCAGGGCATCTTCAACAAGGAGCTTAGCAAAATACGTGTCTGGAACGAACACTGCATTGGTATTTTAAAAGGAAGATTTTTTAGTTTGAAAGGACTACGGCTGCGACTTCGAGATGAACATGACGGAGAACGGGTTGTGGCGTGGATTCGAGCGTGCGTCGTCCTGCACAATTTATTGCTGTACGTCCCCGGCGTGGGCGACTCGGAAGATGATGATCCCAACGCATGGATTGCTATTGCAAAAGAACTCCCCGATCTCATGGACGACGGTAACTTTGATAACGCGTTGATTAGAGATGCTGATACTGAGGGTAAACTTAAACGTCTGCGCGTAATGCAGAGTTTGCTAGATCACGTTGCTAGCGATTAAATAAAACTTCACTGCTCATCGAACTGAGCCACAACCATAGCCTTCACTTCATCCGTTGTGTAGATCCCGAGCTCCAGTAAGTCCTTTGTAAACTTCACCCTAGCCTGCGCTAGCTCAATGCGCGTGCGCTTCTGTGCCAGCAACGTACGCTCACAAATTGAGTTGTACATCACATCATCTAAGCTTTTCCGCTTCTTTTGAGGCTTGGCTGCAAGTGTCAATGGCTTGCCGCGCTTAGCGGCTTTACCGCCGGGCTTTTTGCTGTCACTGCTATGAAAAGGACGCGACGTCGATACAGTTGAGATAGCCTCCGTGGAACTTACAACAGGTCCACCTCTCCCGGACTCACTAGCCACAATCATAACAGGAGCAGTGGTGGGTTCGACTGCAGGTGCACCGCTCTCGCCGTGGTCAACCCCTCCTCTCTCGTCCGTATTCTCGTCGCCACTTCTTGGGTAATCTTGGTCGCCAAATGGGAAGTCATAGTCACCTTCCAGATCATCCGACTTGCCAGCATCCGAATCGGCTGCAGCAAAAGACCTCGCAGGGGGCTTGAATGTCCCTGTAGGAGCAATTGGTTTCGCTGAAGCGCGGTCATGAAAAACGGGCTCAAGGACATCCCAGTGCTTGCAGACTCCGACGAGCTTATCTTTACGGTAAAGAGGTGTTAGTAAAGATAAAATAAATGTTTTTAACAGCACAAATTACCGTGAAAGCTCTTCGCTTCGTCTTCGTCTGTGATTCCTTCCCCTGACTGGCGCTGTAGGTCTGCTGCTTTGTTGTAGGAATCTTGAATGTCGTTCAGCTTTGTAAGACCCCTAGAGTACACGGAGTTCTTCCACTGTTGTAAGCAACTTCATAAACATGTACCTTTGTACGTTCTGCCTTTGATACCAGCCTTCTCGATGAGCCCAGCAATTTCAGTGGCCAACGCCTTCTTTGTCTTGCCACCGACAGTGTCTCCTCGCCATCTCTGAAGGTTTCCCTCCGTTGTTATCCACCTAAGGATGATCTCGACACTTGAGAGGCCGCCGTTGACGCCGTCCTTCTCCCAGCTTACTGGACGTCTTCTGCCTAACCCCTTGGGAGCCATCTGCGCGCAGGTGTTGGTGCCACGGCGAATCTTAGGCCAGTGCGAACTGGGTGCGCTTCCTGCAAAGGAAACGAAAGTAAGGTGCTCAGGTCGTTTTGACTCGCTTCGAGCGTTAAAAAAACTTAACTTTTGGACATAAAAGCAAATCGATCTGATTGGCTAATTTTAGGAAAGGAAATTGAAGTTGATTAACTGGTTATTCCTGGTTGCTACTACTTGGCTTGGCTATTGAATTCTGAAGGTTTGATTGTGATTGTGAATTGTTTGAATGGGATATTGAATTTTCGAATGCTAATCATTTCTTATCATCTGGAAAGTAAGTCCCCGGAGGGACTCGAACGCCTGCCAAGTGCGTAGCTTTGTGGTCCGTAGACCAGTGGACCACCAGGAGGCCCAGATTGGCTAATTTTAGTTTTACGTGAATATGTTTTCATGATCAGCGCAACTCTGAAGCCCCTTAATATAATAAATACTACTATAGTATATCGCTAGCGAAAATGGATCTTGTATTATATTTCTGGAAGGGCAGTATCCGACTATCTAGTTTTGCTGTTTGAAAACTATGTACAGATCTATTGGTAGACATTTTCAGCTATGTAGTTGTTGAAATCCTTGTTTCGATCCTTCTACTACTGAAGATTTATGTCCTCAGCTGAACACGACTTATCGTCCGACGAACTTTGAGTCGATTTCACGCTTCACTTTCACTCCTAGATCAACACCTTTAATGGGATCCCTGAGATCAGCGTACACACGGCTTTTCTTCGACTGGTTGAGACACTTGTCGACGCATGTTATACGGTCGTCAACTCAAACGAAGTCCATTCTCGTATTAGTCGGTCAGTGCATGTTCAGAGGCGACCAGGAATCCTGTCGCACACGTATGACATTTAATAACTGTACATGTACATGTACAATCGTTAAAACCTTCAGAAGTAACTACTCCTAAAACAGACTGTCTGAAGAGCAAGGCAGACGCTTTTATCAATTGTGTTCATACAGTACAGGTGCGAGCTTTGTCCAGTGTAATCAATCCAACTCAACCTGGAGGTGGCGGTGCTCTCACATTGTGCAGCATACCGACTGTATGGAGGCCATTGGTGATGATAGAGACGTGGGTGGAGAGGCGTGGCTGAAATCCAAAGTGACTACATACAAGTCTAACGCGTTGGTGTTTTCCTTCCTACATACAAATCTAACGCGTTGGTCTTTGTTGGTACTGAGGAAGCTCCAGCAAGTTGCTGATCTTTTATTACGGAGGCTGACACAGCTTAAAATGGGCATAAAGATGAAAGAGAAACAAACAAAAAATCGCTTGATTCGTAAAGTTGACAAAAATCACCTCCTCAGCTTCAAAACAACTCACGGGCATTGTACTTTTGTCATACGAGTCTTGCGGTACTGCTTTCCTTCGCCTTGAGTATGAACCACTGCTCCTCGACCACCACGAAGAAATAGCTGCTGTGCATCAATCATTTGTCATAAATTGCTTCATACATTTTCGTACAATTGAAAACGAACCACAAGTTCTCACAATTCCCTAGAGCATCACGACGCAATTGATTGCTCCGTACATGAGTTGGCCAGGTTTCTTTACTTTACTTTGCTCATAGCGCACTTAGTATCTCACCGTGAGATTTTCACGCAACCTTGGTACACACTGGGATTCCGATCTCATGATTCAGATAATTTGATTATCGTAAGAAGAGTACGTAACGTTAAATCGAACTCTTTAGATACCGGTATAGCGAACCTACCCCAAAGCTACATCTACTACCAACAATTCATGCATGGGAGGCTAAGGCTTCAGTTGAAGGGTTTCTTTTAGGTAACGGCCATAAATTGTTCAGCACCTCAACATCTCGATACAATGTTGTCGGCAGCGAGTCAATCATTTCGTCATCTTGTATTGCTTTATCTTTTTAGTTCTTTGATCACAGCTCACTTGGTATCTCACGCAAACTTGTACACAACACCCAGTCATACTACTCCAATATCAACCACCAATATGCCTCATATTTCCCCGATCCGGGCTACGGAGGAATCGATTCCGCTCAGTTTGCAATTTGCTTCACAAGTACCAACCTCCTCCCCAAGACTCTCCCAAGAAACCATGCGTCTAAGTTTTATTCTCCTCGTGGCAGCCGCCTTTGTCGCCGGCCTGGATTTCACTGCAGCCAGTGACGCGAGTGCTGTCAATGTTGTGAAATCGACCAACGTTCACCAGAGTTTCGAAAATACTCGTTCTCTGAGGATTCAAAAGGAAGACGATGATCTTTCCGACGACGATGATCTTTTCGACGATGACGAACAAGAAGAAGAGCGAATGTTCTCGGCTTTGGGCGATAAAGCAAGAGCTATGGCAGCAGCGGCGAAGCTCTCAGGAAAGTCGGGTGATGACCTGCTTGAGGCCATCTCGTCACTGAGTAAAAAAGAAGTGAACGCGCTCACTATATGTCGTTACAAAATAAAGCTCTTTAACACTTGTGACATCATTTTTGTCTTCGAAATGTTAGAAATAACATCAAAGATCAGTAGAACTGTTTCATGTTCCGAGCTCTAAGTCATCACGAGGACTCCGGGGAACCGTGTTTTTCAGACACAATAACTTTTATTCTCAGTACCACAGCATCGTCAAAGATCCTGCTTCATCTAGGTATTTTTCCTAGTGGATAGTGGATTCTTAAATGATATTTTTTTTGGAAGCGAATGTTCTTCATTTCCAAGAAACGAGTCTACAAACTTCAAGTACCACTAGACTTTCAAGAAGAATACTATAGTGAAGCACCAATTTATCTACCAACATGCGGCTGAACTCGACTTATCGTCCGACGAACTTTGAGTCGATTTCACGCTTCACTTTCACTCGACATACGAGATCTCAACATTTGATAGTTTCTAGATCAACACCTTAAATGAGATCTCTGAGATCAGCATACACAACGTAATTACCGTCGGCTTTTCTTCGACGGGTTGCTACACATGTCGACGCATGTTATATGGTCGTCAACTTAAACGAAGGCTGGGAGGTCTTTAACTGCGTGGTAGAACACGAGGCATGTAGAACAAACAATCGTAACTCCGAAAGTGACTTGTTCGTCGTTACATCTCCCCAATGTCTGAGTCATAGTATGAGGATCTCCTTGTGTGAGTGAAGCGAGTTGGCTTCGATACTGGAGAGAACACAAAACCATGTTGGTCGGATACAGGTCCCACAGTTAACAAGAGCCTTTCATACGTAGTTTACAGATTCAGGTTATCAAGACAAACAATATTGGACAGACAAGGTTTTAGCAAGAAATTGGTCTACTATTCATGTAGTCAACGTACGAATTGAGTTAACATCCCCTTTTTATTGTTTATGTCCTCTTTTAGCTCTGAGAAAAATTTGAAATCGCTGTTGATGGCGACTCGACCAATAGATTTCTGTGCTTGACGTTTAAATTAAGTTAAGCCGATTAAAGGTAGTAGATGCATCTACAACTAGAAAGAGAAATAATTAAGATTATTAACTTGTTTTTCCTGGTTATTCTATTGTCTGTGTGACCTGAATCTACATCTAGTAATAGCTAGCTACAGTACCTAAACAACTCCTTTGAACTCGGAAATCCTTCGCTCAACTGGAATAAGCAGAGCTTGATAGCATATTAACTAATTGCTGAAGCTTTTCATCCTATAGCTTCAGGAAATCAGTGGTTGGTTTTGTTTCGAAACTGTAACGATAAGAAGGGCCTCCTGGTGGTCCACTGGTCAACGCACCACAAAGCTACGCACTTGGCAGGCGTTCGAGTCCCTCCGGGGACTTACTTTCCAGATGATAAGAAATGATAGCATTCAAAATCCCATTCAAACAATTTACAATCACAATCAAACCAGAATTCAATAGCCAAGCCAAGTAGTAGCAACCAGGAATAACCAGTTAATCAACTTCAATTTCCTGTGGTCCAAGCGGTGTCTCGGAACGCTGATGTGTACATGTGATAGTATTGTTTTTTTAAAGTTGTCATATTGCCATTTTGGACTGGAAAAGGTGTAAACACAACGAATGAGTAAAATATAGATAGAACGAACTGTCCTCCATCCCGATACATGTATTTATTGAATATTACATGTTCCCTCGACAATATTTCAAAGAAAAGTAACCCAAGAGAGCTTTCGTACATTTCGGCAGCCTGTTTCTACGAAAAAAGCGAATACTAAGGTAAACTTACAACGTAGGAATTTTTGTATGGGCTACAATAACAACGTATAAGACGACTTCACGACACCAACAGAAATCACTCGTGAAAACTACAACGGTCATTTGACGTTTTGAAGTCGATAAGCTACATTTTGCGTTTAATGCCTAAAAGAAGCTTCAACTGAGGCCATAGCCTCACATGCTGTAAGCGAGATACTTTCCGTAGCCCACCACCAGCGCATTTTCCATATCGTCGCTTACACCGGCGGCTCTCACCGCGGTCATAAAGTCGTCCAAGCTCATGCCGGGTCGAAACCCTGGCACCATCTTCGCCATGTGACTCTGGCCTACCTTGAAGAGAGCATCAAACTCGCTTTTGCTCAGGCCCGAGACGGCCTCAACCAGGTCATCACCCGACTGGGCAACAAGTTTTTTGAACGCGCCTAAAGCTGCAGCCTTATCCGAAAACCACCCTCGTTCTTCCGCTTTGTCACTTTCGTTTTCGTCATCATCAAGTTCATCCTTGGCGAGGTACTTGTCTTCGTGGTGCACCCTCAGAAAACGGTTACTTCCCATCACGTTGGTAGAGGTCGCAGCATTCACAACACTCGCGCCATTGGCTGCAGTGAAATCCAGGCCGGCGACAAAGGCGGCTGCCACGAGGAGAATGAAACTTAGACGCATGGTTTCTTGGGGGAGTCTTGGGGAGGAGGTTGGTACTTGTGAAGCAAATTGCAAACTGAGCTGAATCAATTCCTCCGTAGCCCGGTTCGGGAAAATGTGGGGCTTATTGGTGGTTGATATTGTTATTTATCCTAGAGTGATCGTGCAATGTTCGGTGCACTACGGCCGGGCAGCCTCGATTATCTTGGTGGAACTTGGTGGGGATCGCCGAAATAGGATGCAGCTTCAACCGATAATCACATGATGGGAATCCCATTAATCCACAGTGTTTACTCGGTGCACACGCGCTAATCACAAATGATGTCGGCCGAATAATCTCGTCAAAGAAAGAAAGAATGAGTTGATTAACTACATGTAGTTACCGAATTTTTCGTCTGTGTAAATCTATCTCAGGCTTCTGAGAACTTCCAAAACCTGCGGATATTGCTTGCCATTTCAGAATCTCGACAAAGGAAAGGAAATTAAAGTTAATTAACTGGTATTTCCTGGTTGCTACTACTTGGCTCGGATAATTGACAGGATCTCGACAAAGTACATGTAAGCTTACTTTTTGGCAGACTCCCGTGGTAAGTCCTTGGCTGTGTTAGTACCATCCACAGGGTAAGCAAACAATCCAACGACAACCAAAGTCTGGACATGAGAACGCTTTTCGACTGCAGTTGTAATGTACTAGTACTGAATAGCAAAGAATTCAGATTGTGGTTGGTACAGTAATCTCACGGATCTCAACTTGAGATCCTGCATATCAAGCATGACATGGTGATTACTTGGAGTCATAACCAGGTGGAAGTCCAATTCCAGCAGAGCAAAACTGTCGTTTCCAACTTTTTCTCAGATAAAGAATGCTACAGATTTGCATTGCTTCAAATTCAAATTGTTGCTCATGTGCTTGAAGACTCTTTACGGCGTAATGTCGCCGCGATAGACCTTGTACAATTGTAACATCATCATTAAGGATGGATTCAACATCAATGTCCGGTGAATGCCTCAGTTGGCTATGACGGCTGTCCAACTGGTTGTCCCATTCGCCAGCGACGACAGCTTGAAAAGTATCATTCAAGTAGCACAACCGGGACATCGTAACGTAGTTTACAAGATAGAAAACGCGAGATTCCGGTGCCTGAGAGACATGTGCTTCAACAAGAGAGTACCGCGTCTTCCAATGACTTTGAATTGAGACTGCGGTAGTGGTAGATCCCGAATTGTGACGATCTACCTGCAGAGATCAAGTTGCAACACGGGCAAGTGTGAGACCCCTCTCGAAAAGCTCAGGTTAGCCTGCACCTTCAAGAATACTCGACCTTCATGGGCTATCAAGTCGAGCCCGACGACCAGCTTGCACTCGCTGGTGACAGTTGCTCGAAAAACTCAAAGCCGCTGTTCTATTAAACGGCAACCAGCTTTTTCACACTAACCTTGGTCATCGATGGCATCTCGAGGTTTCTTCTACTCCACAGCACCTCCTTTGGTCGAAGCGTTTGCATCCAGCACGTCGCAGTTGATGATCTTAACCTCAGCCTTGGGACTTCCGGAGCGTCTCCCACAGCTCGAAATGATGTCCAGAATGTCCATACCATTCAATACACGATCCAGTCACGGGGTGTCACCCGTGCAAATGAAGAACTGACTGCCGTTCGTGTTGGCGCCAGCATTGGCCATACGCATCGTCCTATCGCCGACCGAAAGCTCGAATCATGTACAGGCGTGTCAGCCATTGACTACGTACCGTACTTGAACGAGAAGGACGACGAAATTTATCAGTCCTCTAAAAAAAAATGGTAGAGAACACAATTCACTTGACCAATGCTGCTTAATTTTTGCGTTTAAGCTGAAGTCGAAGTCTCACATATTGTGAGCGAGATACTTCGAGTAACTCAGCTTCAGCGCTTCCTCTATTTCATCAGCTAATCCAGCGGATCTCATCGCCGCAACGAAGTCATCCAGGCTCATACCCGAGTGAAACCCTGGAACTAATTTCGCCACGTGAGACTGGCCTTGGCTGTAGAGCGCGTTCACTTCTTTTTTACCCAGTGCCGAGATGGCCTCAAGCAGGTCATCACCCGACTTTCCTGAGAGCTTCGCCGCTGCCGCGATGGCTCTAGCCTTATCGGCCATTGCCGAGAACATTCGCTCTTCTTCTTCTTCGTCATCGTCGAAAAGATCATCGTCGTCGGAAAGATCATCGTCTTCCTTATGAATCCTCAGAGAACGAGTATTTTCGAAACTCTGGTGAACGTTGGTCGATTTCACAACATTGACAGCACTCGCGTCACTGGCTGCAGTGAAATCCAGGCCGGCAACAAAGGTGGCTGTCACGAGGAGAATGAAACTTAGACGCATGGTTTCTTGGGAGAGTCTTGGGGAGGAGGTTGATACTTGTGAAGTAAATTGCAAACTGAGCGGAATCACCTCCGTAGCCCGGTTCGGGGAAATGTGAGGCTTATTGGTGGTTAATGTTGTTTTTTAAGGACAGCCTTGGGGGATCGCGAAATCAGTGTTTACAGATAATCACATGATGGGAGTCCACAGTTCTCAAGCGATGTCGGCAGCATAATCTCGACAAAGTAAGGTACATGTCAGCTTTGTTTTTGGCAGACTCCAGTGGTAAGTCCAATACGTGCACAGAGTAAATAAACAAACTCACAACGACTAAAGCCTGAAGCAGAGCTTTCTATTCCGATTGGGGTTGTAATGCCCACTACCGTACTGAATAGCTGACGGTGGGTTAGCTACCCCAGCAAAGAAAAGAGCTGTCGCTGTCGAGCTTTATGTGCTACAGACCTTGCATCGCTTCAAATTGTTGCTTGGCTGCAAAAATTCTTCAAGGCGTACTGTAATGTCAGACCTCGTACAATTGCAACATCATCATAAAAAAGGGCCCCAACAAGGGCTTCAGTTGAGTCAATTGGTTTCGAAAAACTGTTAGCAGGAGCTCTTGGAAGGGGGAAAAGGTTTGCAACACAACATGATTGAGACCTCCCCCTCCCCCCTCCCTCCCTTTCGAAATTATGAACTTCGGGTGTATCCAGCCTGCCAATCACGTAGGTCATTCTACACATATCGAGAAAGCTTCTGGGCGGCTCCACGCCAAGATATCACTATGACCAAGTAAGACAAAAGTTATAGTCACCGCTCAGGAACTATCATATACTCAAGAGAATGTGCAGCATTCAGTCGTCATTGTCTTCAAAGTTTGAACTCGGGCCTCCTGGTGGTCCACTGGCGCACGCACCACAAAGCTACGCACTTGGCAGGCCTCCGGGGACTTAGGGAAAATGTGGGGCTTATTGGTGATTGATGTTGTTTTTTATCCTAGAGTGATCATGGTGCAGTAAAGAAGGACAGCCTCGGGGATCGCGAAATCAGTGTTTACAGATAATCACATGATGGGAGTCCGTTGATCTACAGTTCTCAAGCGATGTCGGCAGCACAATCTCGTGTAAGCTTTCTTTTGGCTCCAGTGGTAGGTAACCTTGGTTGTATCAATACGTGCACAGAGTAAACAAACAACCACGACCAAAGCCTGAAGCAGAGCTTTCTTTTCCGATTGGGGTTGCATTCCGTACTGAATAGCTGACGATGGGTTGGCTACTCCAGTCGGGTTTTATCTGCTACAGAACTTGCATTACTTCAAGGCGTACTGTAATGCCAGGTAATGTCAGACCTCGTCATGAAAAATGTGCCAAATGAAATCCTTCCGATAGATGAAGGCAACACGGCAACTTTGAGGCCACCATGTCAATCACGTACACATATCGAGAAAGCTCCTGGACGGCTCCACACCAACATATCACCATGACCAAGTATAATAAGACAAAAGCTATAGTCACCGCTCAGGCACTACCATTCACTCAAGAGAATGTGCAACATTCAGTCGTCATCGTCTTAAACTGATAAACAGCGATATGACATTCGTATCACACACCACACTACCACATTGAAAAGTGCAATATCAATCCAGTAGAGAAAGGTGGCGTTTTGCAGTTTTCAAAAAGCCGCTTACTCCTTAGACTCGGGCTTCTTCAGCTCCTTTTCAAGACGAGACGTCTCGTGCTTGATCTCGACCATCAACTGCTCGTACATGGTTGGGTCCAGCTGATCCTTCTGCGCTACAAAGTTGCCCTCAATCTCACGAAGTGAGTCAAGTCGTTCCTGCATCTCCTCGCGTGTCAAACGTTTAGGTTCCTTCTTCTCCGCAGCACCTCCTTGGATCGAGGCATTTGCATCCAGCACTCCACAGTTGATGATCTTAACCTCGGCCTTGGGACTTCCAGAGCGTCTCCCACAGCTCGAAATGATGTCCACAACGTCCATCCCATCCAACACACGTCCAAACACAACGTGTTTGCCATCCAGCCACGGGGTGTCACCCGTGCAAATGAAGAACTGACTGCCGTTCGTGTTGGCGCCAGCATTGGCCATACTCAGCGTTCCAGGACCGGCATGAGGCACACCCAAGTCCTCATCATCAAATCGACGACCAAAAATTGACTCTCCACCACGTCCATTGTTCAGAGTGAAGTCACCTCCTTGAATCCTAAAAAAACAAAAAAAATATTAGTGTAAAACTTTACTAACAAAAGTAACAATATCATACATAAATCCAGGGATGATCCGGTGGAAGCTTGAGCCCTTGTACCAGAGTGGAGGACCAGCTTTCGACGCTCCTTTCTCTCCAGTACACAAAGCTCGGAAGTTCTCCACTGTACGAGGCTGCACTTCTCCATACAGTCCCATGACAATTTTACCCACGTAATCGTCATTAATTCCGATATCGAAGAATACTTTATCCGTTACAATCAGTTCTCCTTTATACGGTTTTGATCCACCCACAGCTTTAACACCTGTGAGCTCTTCCAGGGACGGGAAGGGGCCGAAGAAGTAGCCAATAGCATAACCACCACCAAACATGGCTGCAAGACCCAGCGACGCCTTCTGCAGCGACGTAAGACCTGATGGAGGAGTAGGAGGGGCAGAGGAAGAGCTGAAAGATGCAGCCCTGCGCAGGCAAAGGCGCGGTGTACGCAGCAATAGCGACGCCATCACGAAAGACAAAGGTCTCTTATCCACCACAACTCCTGCAACAGCCTCCCAAACAGCATGTTGTATGCTGTATCCGAGTCTACTTCCAATAATTGATTCGTCATCAATTATGGGGTAAATAAATTTACATTTCGTCACCTCAAAGTTTTAACAATTATGGTAAATTATTTACAATCATTGTTGAAGTAACAATACTATTGGATGTGACAATACTATTGTTGCTGTTGACGTAACAATACTATTGTTGCTCATGTGAAGAGACGTGCCTCTTCATGCGCAACAGTTCCTATCACTTCATCATTGCCAAGTATTCACGCTGTTTCGCCGCAGTGATTCGCCGTACGTGTTGATGACGCCGGCAGCTGTAGATGTGAGCTTGGATAACGACGAGTTGCGGCCGCCCTCGCTCATAAACGGATCATCGCAAGCAGCTACAGCTCATAAAGTGAATGATACAGAGGAGATGGCACCTCCTACAGCTCCCAGTCCACGTAACAGCACGAATGCACAACTTTCTCCAGCTGCAGAGCCTGGTGTTCGAGTAGTAGCAGATTTACTACGTGCACCATCTGCAGCAGCTCAAAAAAGCCAATTGGTTATGTCCCTTGGGGTTTTTCTACTGTCCATTTCACTCGGGGCGAGTGCGTTGTGCTTTTACGACGAGATTTTTGATGCAACTGGGATACAGAGTGGCCTTTTGTTGGGATCTGTTGGTTCGCTCTCCATGTGTGCTGTGATCATTGGGTCTTACGTCAAAACCAAGTGGTATCGCCGTCACATGCACACTTTATTACTGAACCTGGCACTTTGTGAGTTTTGCTTGGCCATTTCGTTCTTACTGGAGCCAGCGTGGAATCACTTAGGTGCTGGCGTTGGAAGTGATCTCTCCTGTCGATGGGTGCGTATTATTATGGACTTGGTAATGTATTTTTTTATTTTACACTAATTAGTTTACAGTTATCTACAGCCAGAGAGTACCTCATAATGTGTTCCACCGCCTGGACGACCTGTACGGCGCTTGATTTATATTACTTGGTACGTACAAGTTCATTCTCATGTAAGGAAGGGATATTAATTCTCTATTTCTTGTGGGAAAAAAAAGATGACAAATCCGTTCACTTCACCACGACTGAATCGCCACAAGTACCAGGGAATTGCACACATTACGGCCCTCGCCAGTGCAGTCATCATGTGTGTGTCCAATAGTTTTGGGTCTCCTGTAGCTGTTGGCAATTTCTGCTGGGTAGGAGCTGATACTCAAGCACGAAGCGACCATATCAGCTACAAAAACCCTAGCGGATCGACTACAGGCATTTGGGTGTTCATCGTCACCCCAGCAACAATCTCAATGGTTGCTAATCTGTATGTGACGTTGGTTTCTTACGGTCGATTTCGACGAGGAGTATCTGCTACATTGAACAACCGTCGGGTTTTACTACGTGAAGGTTTCTTGACGACTGTGACGCTCATCGCCTACTCCGGACTGTTGTGGGGGGTATATGGCGCATACTGGTTAACCCCTTCAGCCACACAAGCTCGAAGACTCTCTCGTCTGTTTGCTTTCTTGCTCTCATATCGTGGTAGTGTTCCCTTCATCCTCTGGTGTCTATACAACCGTCCAAAACACAAGAAGCGGAGGTCCAAACCGGGTGTTGTGATCGATGGTACTGCAAGAGAATCACAGATTTCGAGTGTGGAGGAAGAAGACGATGAAGATGACGATGCTGTTCGTCCACAGATGAATCTGGCACTGCTGGACGAGTTGGTGTTCTACACTACGCACGGAATCGCTAAAGCTGTTCGAATAACTAGTACATTGGGACAATATCCTTCTGCAGCACAATCTCCACACTCGGCCTCACGAATTGAGCAGACAGATCACTCTGAACGTGGACCAACGCAGTATTCGTTCATGGTTCAACCCTCCCCCGAAGACACCGCCTGGAACCAATGTCGATTCACAGCGTTCCGTCCAGTTGAATTCCAGCGTATTCGTCGGTTTTACGGTATTCAGGAGGACGGGTATCTCTCGTCCCTCGAGTCGTGCACCACCCCGAAGGTCAGTGAAGGTGCTAGTGGATCTTTCGTGTATTACTCATCGGATCGCAGTTTTGTGGTTAAATCTCTGACCCGATCGGAGAGTATTTTCCTGCATGGAATCCTGACCGAGTATACACAATACATCGAGGATCAAAACCGAGAAAGCTTCCTGACGCGGTTTTTAGGCAGCTATTGCGTGGAATTATACGGTCGTCCGACGTATTTCGTGGTCATGGAGAACGTATTCGACGTTCAGCAGGGGATTTCCATCCACCAGCGCTACGATATCAAAGGATCTTGGGTCGATCGCAATGCCCAGAAGCCTCGTAAAGGTGCTGAAGCCACTTGTCGACACTGTAACCTCAGTTTCCGTTGCGGTGGCTCGAATACTCGCTCCAATTCAGCCGAAGGCGACAGATTTCGTCGAAATGTCTGCCCAAATCGAGCAGGGGCCCCACACGAGCCTAACGTCGTACTTAAGGACATGGATCTCACGATGAAGCTGCGTTTCGGGAAAAACGCAGGACGGAAACTCCTTGCACAGCTCATGAGAGACAGTGACTTCTTGTGTGCACATGGCGTCATGGACTACTCGTTGCTCTTGGGCGTGATCGAGGTAAGTTATTTAGTAAATCGGCACAATATCCTCACAAGGGACGGGAGTGTCTTCTTGCCACCCGACAGCTTCACTGGGAAGCCAGAGGAGATGTCATTTGAGGGTGAAACTACCGAACGAGTCAAGCAATCCACACAATGTCTACGTGCTGCGGAAGTGGTGATCGGTCCAGGGTTCTACTACATCGGAGTTATTGATATGTTACAGACGTGGAACTGGTCCAAACGGATCGAACGCTTCATGAAGACTATCATTTTCCGAAAAGACCCGGACGGGATCTCCGCTATGCCTCCCAAGCCGTATCGCGACCGATTCCATCGTAAATTACGCGAAATTATCCACCTCGGCCACAACTCAAGCATTGTGCCATCCGTACCAGCAACTGTGGAGGACTCTAATGACTATACAGGAGGGGTCGATGGTGGTGTATTGAAGACGGAACTTGGAGACGACGAATACGACCGAATGACGCACATCAGGCCACGCGGAGTTGCACTTCCACCCAAAGACCACGCGACCACGCCATCAAGTAAAGAAAACCAGCAACTGCGTACTGATAGTGGAGATATCCCTATAACACCTTCAGCTCAAGGACACGTACTTGGAAGCAGCGTGTAATCTATATCTATAAACTACATGAGTAGTAGTGGCAACTGTTCTTGTTTACCCATTTCAAGGAACTCTAGTGTTTACTCTTATCAACGTCAACTTGACGCAGTGCTAGAGTGGCTTTGCCCCCTTGATTCATTTCGGTAGTTGTTCAAGGTGGCGATTAAAGCTGACGTTGAAGTTATCGCACTGCGAATGGAGCCTCCGCGTTCAGATAGCTCACTTTTAAACTTACCATCAACCTCGAAAGCACTTCCAGTCAAGAGAATGTTCAACAAGACGTGGCTACCTTTGTGGATCGCTCTAAGCCTCGGTAGCTGTGTCACTGCTGACGAGTGGGACAGTCAAGTGGACGCTCTCATGACCAACTTGTCCACCATTGACATCGTCGGTCAGATGACTCAAATCGCCTCCTACTGGTTGGTCAACGACACGTACCAGCTCGACGAAGACGCTGTACGGGAATATGCTACTGCTCACGTTGGCGCGTACCTGAGTCCTCCGATGATCGCGTACGGCGAGATCAACGGGTCGTGGGGCTGGACCACCGCGGAAATGCGTGCGTTCGTCTCGCGTGTCCAGCAGATCGCGATGGAGGAGAACGGTGGTCACCCGATCCTCTACGGCATGGACGCTGTGCACGGTAGTGCTTTACTAACCGATACGGTCTTCTTCGGCCAACAGATCAACGGTGCTGCGTCATTTAACCCTGATCTGGTGTATGAACAAGGCCGTATCACTGCACGCGACGCACTCGCAGCCGGCGTGCCCTGGGTCTTCAGTCCTGTCCTCGATATTTCGCATAACCCGCTGTGGCCACGGACGTACGAGACGTTCGGTGAAGACCCTTATCTTACTGCAGTGCTGGGAGACGCCATTGTCCGTGGACTGCAGAGCAACAACCAGTCTGCGGCGTGCTTCAAGCACTGGATCGGATACTCGTGGACGGATACTGGGCATGACACGGACGGTGTCACGATCTCGGATTTCGACCTTCTCAACACGTTCCTCCCTGCATTCAAGGCGGTTATTGATGCTGGGGTTCTTACAGGAATGGAGAATTATATCTCGGTTAATGGCGTCCCGGTTATTGAGAACACGAAGCTGATGACAAAACTCTTGCGGGACGACGTCGGGTTCTCCGGTATGATGGTGACGGATTTCTACGAAATCAACGACCTGCACGTGTTCCATCGCACCGCTCGCACAACGGACGAAGCTACAAAGCTCTCATTGGAGCGCACGTCCATTGATCTGAGCATGACAGGCTTCGGGTGGACATTTACGAACGGCACGAGCGTGTTGATTGAAGAGAATCCCAACATTCTTGACCGCCTGAAGGAATCCGTTCGACGGATCTTGACGTTGAAGTTAAAGCTGGGGCTGTACGACAACCCCGTGCCGGGCGAAGAGAACCTGGCGCTGGTTGGCAACGACCAAGACGTCGCTGCTGCATTGGAATTGGCTCGAGAGTCCATTGTTCTACTGCAAAACAACGACAGTACTCTCCCTCTTCCTGCTAACGCATCGGTGTTTCTTACTGGGCCGAGTGCCGATAACATTGGATACCAGTGCGGCGGGTGGACGTTGATCGGACAAGGTGTTCCCGGTAACGACATGTACACCTTCGGATCTTCTGTACGCCAAAGCTTCGAGTCGATGATTGGCAACGACTCATTCATGTACTTCCAAGGACTGAATATCACTGGAGAATACACTGACGAAGACTTGGAAACTGCGAAGATGCACGCCAGCAAAGCAGAATACACAGTCGCTGTCATTGGCGAGGAGAACTACGAAGAAAAGAACGGAGATATCGATGATTTGACTCTTCCTGTCGGACAAATTGAGTACGTGAATGCTCTGGCAGCTACTGGCACGAAGGTTATCCTCGTTTTGTTTGAAGGTCGTCCCCGTCTTCTTCAAAATCTTCCTCAAAACGTCTACGCAGTAATTGACGGGTTGCTCCCTTGTGAACTGGGAGGTCAAGCCATTGTGGAGATTCTTTACGGAAAGGTGAACCCGAGCGGTAGACTACCGATCACTTACCCGAAGGCTACGGGTAACGTCCTGATTCCGTACCGCCACCGCGTGACGACGAAGTGCAAGTCGGGCGACTACTGCGAAATGCAATGGGATTTCGGCTCTGGTCTCAGCTACACTGAGTTCACGTACTCGAATCTGACGCTGAGCACGACCAATGTTACCTCGAGCTTGCAGTCTCTGAATGCTTCAGTGACAGTGACGAACACTGGCAGCAGAGCAGGGAAAGAGACGGTGATGTTGTTCCTAACTCAGCCGTATCGCTCCATCTCCGTGCCAGAAGTGAAACAGCTAAAGAAGTTCTCCAAGATCAGTCTGGAGGTGGGTGAGTCGCAGACGATGACGTTTACTTTGACGTCGGCCGACTGGAGCGTGTACTACCCTCAGATTGGAAAGGGGTTGAGGCTGGTGGCGGAGGATTCGGACTATGTGATCGCGATCAAACCCGAGACGGACTGCGATGTGTACAACGAGACTGCGGAAGCGAATCCGCTGTGTGCGACGTTCACTTTGGCTACCGGCGAGTATCCCTTCGGGTCGTTGGTGGCAGAGTAAGAATGACAATTGAGTCGTGATGCTATGAAAAATCAACAAGACTGTTGTGTTTTCTTGCTTTTTCGTCGTACCTACTGTACACCCTCCGCTGTTTGTTTTTGCTGTACGAAACACGTCATGTAAAAGCAGAGCTTTCAATAACCAACCGGCCTCGTGGAAAGGTTCAAGGTTCCAGTGTGCTGGCGCGTGCGTCGACAGGCTACACGAAAGTATTCGACCAGTGTACTAATAATCGACAGATACACATGTAGAAGCCCCTTGTCCCCACGAACATGTTGCATGGAGTGAGTTTTTTTACAGCGTGGGAGGATGGTAGCGTAACTTTATACCATGTACATGCAGCCTTGCTAGTTATCACTGATAACCTATCAGTATCCCTATGCTAGTTCTGTACATGTAGTAGATCTCTGGAAGCGACAAACACTTACAACTGTGTTTCATTTTATTTGAGCTACCGTGGCTTTGTCCTTGAATTTCAAATCTCTTTTTCAGATCATGGAGAAACATGGCGCGCTGGAAGCCTTGGTTCAAGACAAACAGAAGAAGCTGTAGACTGCGGCTGGTGGCTATTATACCAGCTACACTACATGTGCATGTGTGGTAAAGTTCCTTAGAAGCTTCCACTTTGCTTTTTGCCGTCCGTTCACTCCCTCAATTGACCCAATGGTTCACTCGTTCGCGCTGACTTTCGCCGTTGCTTCAACTCTATCAAGCTTGGCCCTGCTTGACTCTATGGCTGAAGCTCACCAGATTGTTTTGCTTCCGGAACCTCAATGGACGACCAACGACAAGGACACCAAGTACAACCCACTTGCATTCCTCGAGAACCAAGGAGTTAAAACTCAGGAGGACTTTGCCTCATGGCGTACGGAAAACAACTACAAATCCCTTCGTGACTTCATGGACAACGCCAAGTACACAGTCACAGACGGTGCCGACTTCTCGTGTGGGTTTACCGACCCGAAGGGTACGCCGCAGCCCATTCCGGCGGGCAACGCCATGCGCTCCACTGGTTACACACACGACGGTCCGTGTGAGGTGTGGCTTGATGACACGATGGTGCTGGACGGTGACAACTGCCATGAAAAGTTCCCCGGTAAGGACTACACGGTGGACTACTCGTCTTGCAAGGGCACGTGTACTCTTCGTTGGTACTGGCTGGGTATCCGTTTCTTGAAGAACCAGTACTCGTGGCAAGTGTACAAGGAGTGTATCCCCTTGTCCGGATCGGGTGGAACGGATGCCGGGACGCCACCTGCTGGGTCGGGAGAAACGGAGTCAAGAACCTCGAATTCTGAATCGGGTACGACGACTCAGGCGACGCCAGCACCGGAGTCTCCGTCGACAAACAATCAGGAGACGTGGAACAATCCCGCTACGGAAGCACCGACGTGGGGGACGCCATCTGCTAACTCTCCGCAAACCTGGGGTTCGCCTACGACGTGGGGACAGCGCAAGCTGCGAAAATAAATGGAGGCGTGCTGCCAACCGAAGAAATTTGCTCGAGTGGATGTCTTTTGGGAGATACAGACCTCGTTTAGCGTTAAACTGTCAATGTCACGTTCAAAGCTCCAATTACGTTTTACTCACAGTATGCAGTAGACAGATTGGTTTTGCTCAACTCTCCCATTCGAGTTGATCAAGGATCTTTCTATACGAAAGTAAAAGCAACCTAACTTAGTTGCGTAGGTTCTTCTGTTCCTTTTTGTCTTCCGTCTTCTCATCCTTCTTGTCCTCAGTCTTTTGATCCTTCTGGTCTTCCGTCTTCTGGTCTTTTTGGTCTTCAGTCTTCTGGTCTTTTTGGTCTTCAGTCTTCTGGTCTTCAGGCTTCGATCCCTGCGTCGATCCCGGCGTCGAACCCTGTGCCGGTCCAGGAGCCCCTCCTGAGCCGGCCAAAGGGATGCATTCCTTGTACACCTGCCACGAGTACGAGTTCTTCAAGAAGCGAACTCCAAGCCAGTACCAGCGGAGCGTGCACGTTCCCGTACACGACGAGTAGTCCACCTTGTAGTCCTTTCCAGGGAACTTCTCATGACAGTTGTCACCGTCCAACACCATTTTGTCATCAATCCACACCTCGCACGGACCGTCGTGCGTGTAGCCCGTGGAGCGCATGGCGCCATCTGCCGGAATGGGCTGCGGCGTACCCTTCGGGTCGGTGAAGCCACATTCGAAGTCGGCACCGTCCGTGACTGTGTACTTAGCTCTGTCCATGAAGTCACGCAGAGTCTTGTAGCCGTTCTCATTGCGCCAGGCAGTGAAGTCTTGCTGCGTCTTAAAGCCCTGGCCCTCGAGGAAAGCAAGCGGGTTGTACTTGGTGTCCTTGTCGTTGGTCTTCCATTGAGGCTCCGGCAACAGAACAATCTGGTGGGCGTCAGCAGTGGGGGCCAAGAGAGCCATGCTTGACAAGGTCGAAGCGACGGCGAGCGTTGACACGAGAGAGGAAACCATTGGAGAAGTCGGTTCTGGGTGAGACGGCAGAAGCGAAAATGATGTACGCTGGACAGCCACAAGCGATCGTAGGGTTGTCCATTCCTCGATGAAGGCGAGCTTTCCAACGAAATGATGGTGAATTCCCGGTCCAGAGCTGCTCTAAGCTTTGAAACCATGACTCAGTTCCGAGTCTATCCAGTACATTTAGATGGTAGACACGAGCGAAGAATTATACTGTATGGTGTGCAGATTCCAATATGTACTACATGTAGTACTTGACTCAATCAAGGCCTCAAGCTGCAACATTGACGCTGTACAGCATATTTTGGTTGATCGTCTTTAGCAACAGCCGAAAATCCTCAAAATTTTGCGAGGATAACAAGGGTACTCGCTTCCGTAGAAGAAGAAGAAGAAGTACAGGTTTCTGCCTCAATAAAGAAGTTGGAGTCTGCATGCAAATGGAAGGTTATAAGAAATAGACAAGACAGTTCGATTTAAAAATATTGTGGTTTGGTGTTGGTGGTGGTTTGGTTTTTGTTTTTTTGGGGGGTTTAGAAGAAGAACGCTACAGCTTTAGACAAACAACTTGGTGCCTCGCTGCAAACTACACACATTATAATAAAAAAATACTTCGAAGGAAATGAGTTCCATCTTGAAAAGAAGACAAATCTCTGCTTCTTTAAGCATTCCGGGGTGTGTAACGCTTCAAATCTAGTGACTCCAACTAGACTGGTTACATGTACCAATGATTGAAGCATTGAAGCCGTTGGCCGACAAAGCACCGGTACACAGACCTCTTTATTTGAATATCCCATTGTTTGTACTTGCATCACACGGAAACTACACTGGCATTCTTCGCTTCATTTCACTCTAAAATGCTATACGGAGCCCCTATGTACACAACACCTCGGTATTGTCCGTATCTTGCTTACGGACAACAAACCATCATACATGTACTTTAAAAGAAGTAGGCATTTCGACTGCAACTGTAAACGGAGGTCTCACTTCATGTTCAAAACGCACGAGATGAATCGCCAGCGCAAGCTCTTCACAAGTATCATCATCTGGTAGGTGTCCACTGACCTGGAGCTGTGCCTATCTTGGATGAAGATCTGCTGTGTTCATTGCAGCATTCGCAAGTGCATTACTACCAGTGCTTTCTGGCATCGTGGCGCTAGCGTGATATTTTGGTGGCATGCATGAATTCACCTGGAACATGTACATCTAGTGTACCGGTACTGCAGAGCGTGCAAGTACATTACTAGTACAAGTTTTAGTGCACTTCCAAGGGAAACGTTTCGATGTGATGTAAACTCCGCAGCAACAAACTTAGAGAAAAACAATGACACCGCATGCTTTCACAGAAGAAGGACTTAGTAAACATTTGTCTCAAATGTCAGCACATCAGGAATCCCAGCTCGCGATCAACATCTAGCTAATCTCACTTTGGAATCTATGGAGAATCGAGGCGATCGCTAGTCGTCCTCACCGAGATATTCTGTCGATCCGGTTCGTAGCACCAGTCGCCGTGACCATTTCGCGTTTTGCCGTCCGCCGTTCCATTCCGACACATCTCATTCCCGATGGTTTCGTCTCTCGTGTCAACCCTTACCGTCGCTTCGACCTTGTCAAGCATGGCCCTCTTGGCCCCCACCGCTGACGCTCACCAGATTGTTCTGCTGCCGGAGCCTCAATGGACGACCGATGACAAGGAAACCAAGTACAACCCGCTTGCTTTCCTTGAAAACGAAGGCTTTACAACCCAAGAGGACTTCACTGCTTGGCGCAATGAGAACGGCTACAAAACTCTGCGTGACTTCATGGACAGAGCTAAGTACCCAGTCACGGACGGTGCCGACTTCAAGTGCGGCTTCACCGATCCTAAGGGTACGCCGCAGCCTATTCCAGCGGGCAACGCCATGCGCTCCACCGGTTACACGCATGACGGTCCGTGTGAGGTGTGGCTTGATGATACGATGGTGCTCGATGGCGAAAATTGCCACGAGAAGTTCCCTGGCAAAGACTACACCATCGACTATTCGTCGTGCAAGGGAACGTGCACGTTATACTGGTTCTGGCTGGGCGTTCGCTTCCTGAAGAATGACTACTCGTGGCAGGTGTACAAGGAGTGCATTCCGCTGACCGCTGGACAGCGTAACCTGCGTGACTAAGGCACAGTGAGGGTTATGTGGATACTTCAGGTTGAATTCTAGCTTGAGTTGAGCAGGACACGCAATTTTGATGTCGAGGTGTAGTGAAAGTATTGTCAAATACAAAACTCGTTGTGTTTCTTTTGTTGTTAGAGCAGTCATTTTATCGAAACGACATTCACTAAAGGCACTACTACCAATGTGGCGAATATCCAGTCGTCATACAAGATGCATTATCAGTTTATTTACCAGAATGCGGATGAGCTCAACTGTGACCAGAAAACTATCACGCTATTGATCCAACAGTTAGGTTTTGAACTGCCATTCGGAAACGAATGCCCCAAATTTGATCAGTCAAGGTAGAAAAATACATTCTCTGTTTGGGAAAGATCTCAACAAATGAAAAGAACTGTCTATGATTTTGTCAAATCAGCTGCTATCGATTCTCTGATTGGACTACGGTAACGTAGAATACCGAATAGTACGCGGTAAAGAAATACGACGCCCTACGAATTGAATGCGGTCTCCGAGGGCGTTATACAAAGAATAGAACGCGCTCAAATTGAACGCCCTCTTAATTGAACACTGTTGGCAACAAAGCTGATTTTCTCGGCAGTTTGACTTACGTTGCGGCAGAATTCCAGTTCTCTGCAGCTGTAACAAGTCTGACAATGCTCATCCACCCGTGAATCCTCCCTAGACAACGCGAGCAGCATGTTTGTTATGCTAATATGCCAGCTAGAAAGAGTGTGGAGCTCAGCATAAAAAACAAGCGTTTCCCGCAAGTTACTCAAACAACAGGCCAGTAGGTTGTCTGAGATTCCATGAGAGCGCATATTGGCGAAGAAGTGAAAAAGCATTGCAAGGGCAAGGGCATCAAGATGGCCGTTATTCCTGGCGGCCTAACTCCTTATCTTCAGGCTGGTGATGTGGGCATTTTCAAATCGTTTAAGGATCACATGTCGGTGCTCATCGACCAGTGGAAATGTTCAGACCAAGTGAGCTATACCCGGGCCGGAAACCCACACCCTCCCCCCTTGGAGACAGTGATTTCGTGGATGTAGGTTCCTGACAGCGTCGTGCAAAAGAGCATTGGAAAGTGCGAGTTCATTGACGATCCAAACCACTGGTCCATCAGTAAGCATGACGTCTACGGTTCACAATTTCGAGTGGCCTGGGCCACACTCAATGACAACAGCGACAGTGACAATGGCGGCGACAGCTCCAGCGAGCTGCTGGACGCGCTCGATGAGATCTGCATCGATGAGTAGCTCTCGAAGAACATAACACTAAATCCATTTGCTGGCGTTGATGGTAAATTCATTGTTCGTTGTTTGTATTGTACTCGACAATGCCGAATCGAATAGAGCTCCCTACGAATTGAACGCCCATCAAATACAACGCCCTAGTTTGTTGAAGAGGGCGTTTAATAACAATAGAACACCGCGTACTATTCGGTATTCTACGTAAGAATGAAGCTGACGATCTCAGTTTTCCAACCATACTACAATAGAGGCTTTCAGAAAAATGAAAATCACGTAGTGAAAAACACTTGGCAGGATACCGCTTTTTGACAAAGGGTTTTCGGTACGAAAGGCCGCTTCAGGTTTACCGGAAAAATAAACCCGTGACAAAATCACGTAGTCGGACTTATAAAAGTTTTGTGCACAATCACGGCGAGCGCATCCACGAGACTGCAACGCTGGGTCGCCTCGTTGACGTGCTGCAGCGCTTAGAACCTAGTGATGGGAGACCCTTGGAAGCTCATTCCTGCAGTGTCGTCGCTGTCGCGCCGCCAGGTAGCACAGGACGAAGAGATAAAAAAAACAAAAAGGTTTTAAAAAAAAGAATAGAGCTCCTCATTCTGCTTAAGCTCACATCTACAGCTCCCATCTCCTATAGAAACCGCGTGCTTGTGCCAGATTTCCGCCTTGGCATCCTCTCAATGCCCGATGCCGAGTCCAAGGACCAGTTTCGCTTCACCAGCAACTTGCAGCGTCTCGTCATGCACCTAAAGATCTCAGATCCCGTTATAACGAAGGAAGGTACTCTCATGAGCCTCACACAGCTCATAAGCGCATGACCCGCTCATCCGGGTAGATATTCCATCCGGGCCTTTCATTAGGACGGGCATGGCAACCGAGCCGAGGCCAGCGGCTTCCGCGCTGAAATCCGGTAGCGTTATCCCGTAGCAAGGGTGCTCGGCACGGGATTTCGGAATCGAAAAACACGTCGGAAGGGTCGTGCTAAAAATAGATGGCTGCGTTACGTAAAAATGACTACGGGTTTTTGCATTTTCCGGGGCTTCTGAAAGCCTCTACTATCTACACAATTCGTTCTCGTTCCTCCACCATTCATTTCTAAAGACAACACGTCACACCTCTCATAAAACCTGCCAGGAGGATACCAGCGGCTTGGTGCCCGATACGGCACCATGGCACCTAACCTGACCGACCCAGAGCGCCGGGAAATCATCAAGTAGCTTGAATCATTTGTTGAAGCATGCGAAGCACACTCAATAATTTGGACCTGTAATAAAGTAGGCTTATGTAAGATCAGAGTTTTTATTTGAAATTGTTTCCTACTTTACTGAAGTATACAATAGTACGAGCGGCCTTATGTACTAAAACAAATACTGTAGTATTTTCTTAATATTACTACTAGGCTGCGGCTAATAAATCTGATCTGTCTGCTCAGCTGCTTTACCACTCCTTGATCTGGAGGTAATGTACTCCGCCAACATGTTTGCCAGAATTGCTACAAACTAACTTACGGTTAGTGGTGTTAGCAAACGTGTTTACCCTGTATGTTGTGGACTTCCTACGTAACTGCAAAAATGTCCTGCGCAGCCGATGCGTCGCTGTCTTCAGTAGCTTCGTCTTCGAAGTCTTCAATCACTCGTCTCACGTAGTCCGTAGAGTCCTCCGTATCGAGCAGAGCGAAGTTTGTATAGAGAAACACCAACTTCTCAACTTTGTCTGCTGACAAACGATTGCGGCGTTTAGACCACACGAAAGCAAAGGCACTCCAAACACGTTCTGCAGCAGCAGAAGGGTATGAACCGTAAAGAGTCTCCTTGCAATTGGAGCCAAGAGCGGGAATTCAGTCACATCATGATCTAGCCAGTATTCCAGTGCGTCCATATTCTTGTAGAGCTCCATTTGGGTTGTAGAGCACGTAATCCTCATTTTGATAAACTGAGCAAACTCTCTCTTGCACTGAGAAGCAGTGCTTTCACTGTCACGGTAGTATTCATTGATGTACTGGTGAAATTAGACTTTAGTCAGCCACTTGCTTGTGAGGTGCTTCGGGCACAACAGGTAGGAGAAACCCATCAACATTCATTCAACAGAACTGTGGGCTCAGGATCAGTAAGCGACGGGTGAGCGTCTAACTCCACCAACATGTGAGTAAAATTTACTACACACTAACTAACTGTTTAGGATCGTCAACTCTACAGTTAGCGTTCGTGCGAACACATCCGTGGGTGACAACCTTCCGGTCACTCTTTTTTTACTTGAGATAATTGAAGAATGGGCCGAGACTGCGAACACGCAAGTGCCACTTTTGTATGCAGGCTAGCAGATGCCAAGTTGGCTACGTTCCGAGATGGCTACACTACGAGTTTAAAGATGTCGCTTGAGCTGGAGCCAGAAGGATGAGGGACAAGACGATCTGCGCGCTGTTGTAGGGAGACGCATATGACCAAAGGGGGTTTTACTGTTGAAGGTGCTTACTAGTCATGTCCAACGGGTTTTCCCTCCTCGTTTATGACACGTAGGCGTGGGCGACCATGCGATAGTTAATGGATTAATGTCACTGTGAGTTTTGTTTGAGGACAAGAATCTATTGTTGCTCATCTTGCTGTTCGGTCAAGTAGGCACTTATGCGTCCTGTACAGTGATGAGCGATCTGCCAACACAATGAGCTTGCCGCTAACATCACCAAGCGCGCGCCGCTTGTGTTGAGGGCACCTTTCCTTATCGCGCTATGCAGCTTGTTTCCTTTCAAGTGTACGTTGCTTAGCCTCCTCCCGCTTCACAAAGCTGCGGATTCGCTAAGCAGCTGCATCTTCAATACGCATTTCTTTCATTGCTCGCGCCGCTGTCCCCTTTTTGCGGCTCTTGTTTTCTCAGCCTCTTCATGTTTGAAAGCTTGGCGAAAGCGATGAGATGCAGCGTCTTCGAGGCGCATGGATTTCAGTTCAGAGTGACTATTGATAACTTGTACCATGTCCGCACTTGTCAAAAGAACACCCTCAGTGATGGTGGGAGTAATAACCGTTCCCCGTGGTTTGGACTTTTCCTGCGGTATCACGACACTAAACGCATCAAGGTCCAAGCTTTGGTACCTTAAGAGCGCCTTCTGCTCATCAGAGATCTGCAGGTCTAGTTGGGTGGTCTCCAAGACTGCGTGGCGTGGCAGGGATTGCTTGTGTGCCGAAGAGAGTGAAACCAGCATGCGCTCCAGCATGATGTCAACATCGAAGGGATAAATGCCCGTCTTGAAAAACTCACTACGAATTTTTCCCTGCACAAATGCTTTTTCAAATGGAACTCGAGCTAGCGACGGAACACTATCTCGAACAGGTAGTGCAGCGTCTCCGAGTCCTTTAGTAGCAGGAAAAGTCACCACTGCTGTGTTGTAAAAGGTTTTAAACGCACCAAAGACGCCCACATCTAGTGGCTGTAGGAAATGTATGAGACGGTAGCACGAATAGCTCGAATTTGTTTGACATTGCATATTCCACGCTGCGCTGAGTGAGGTGCGAGTAGTGGCCATCCATGATTAAACTTGAGGGCGTTCGGGTCCAATATGAGAAACGAAAAACTTGAGCCAGTGAAAAAATACGTTCCCATTAACATTGCTGCTCTCGGTCATTGCACATGCAGAGCCCTCCATGGCTCCGTCCAACCACTCCTTCTTCCAGTTCTGACCAGCAAAACTGTACAGCGGTTGAATCTATCTACCCGCCGCATTAACGCAACACATCATAGATACATTTTCACCATCATGTGAGCGCCGATTATTAGCGGCAAGACCACGAGAGCACAGTACGCGAATCTTCGTTGTGCCCTGGGCACACACACCGGACTCGTCACAGTTCCACACACGTTCCGGAGGAACGTCACACACCACAAGCTCAAGGCAAACAGCATATCCACGCACAATCTCCCCCGTCGAGTGTTCTGCTCTCTTTCCATCCAATATCTGGGGCTTTCGAGACGAAAAAACTGCCTTGTGACGCGTTTTGAAACGCTGCACCCACCGCTTGTTTGGAAACCGATTGGAACACTGTCGGGCTTGTGCGCTAAAGCACACTGACGAAGGATATACCATAGTTCCGGGTCCTCCAGACAAAAACACGTGCGTTCGCGAGCTTCGATCACTTCCAACACGCCGGCTTCATGCCCTGGCGACAAATACTTTCGCTCGCCTTTTTTGGCGTTGATTTTCACCGTACCATGGAGCCGAAGGCGCAAAACCTCCCTGCCCACACTAAACGTCTTCGCGGCCTTGCGAATGCTCATTCCTCCCAGCACAGCGCTACCGCCACGGAGGCTCTGGTGTGGCCATGCTGGAAGGCCTCTACTCCCGCGATGAACGAGATATTTCCATGAAATCCCGCGATGGTGTGACCACTTCGTAGTCACCCACGGATATCTGGAGGAGATTTGTTTTCTATCATGTTCTTGCGTTCATCCTTCCATCGTCATTGTCTTCTTCCGGATCGGATCATTCTGCCAAGCTTCTCGAGGGACATTCCTCGAAGGTCTCGTGGGTCTGCTGACCAAGTCCGGGGTTAGTTAATGCGTATTCTTGGCCGGTCGGTGTGGCTGGCGAGCTTTCGACTCCAGCATAGAAGCAGCGGACTCATGGCCAGGGAGGATACCCCTCACTATCCCCTTGATCCTGACTGTCAGAGGGTCTAGACTTGTTTCAGTCTCCTTCCTCGTGCTCGACTTGCTCGGCTCTCGAGGTCGTTCACGGAGAAGATGCTTGATGCAGACATGCCACTACGCAGTGCGGAAGGAGAGCATCTGGCCTGGTGCTTACTGTAAATGTACAACCGGTACTAGATCTCGAAGGGATAGACACGATCTTGGTTGGAATTCACTTCGAGGGATTCGGGCCAATCTCAGCGAAAGCCGACGCGACTTGGGCACAAGCACGGCAGAACTCGGGATATTCGTGCGGACGGCTCAGCTGCGTGCGACACCAGGAGACAACACAGCGAGCGAACCAGGAGAATGTCTCCCCCATTTTTAACCTTGGCCCCAGTATGGGGACACAAGGTTAATGCAACTTTTGTGTGTGGCACACACAGACATGTACGATACATGATGTATCCATCTCCGTTGTAATCGCCGATCACAAGTTGGAGAATTAGACTTTAGGTTAGTAAAGTCCAAATTAACTTGCCACATTTACAGCATTTGTGATTGCGGTGAATCACACCACATTTGAGCCAGTTCATCGCACTTCTCTCTTCAAGCATGACACGCAGCAACAAAAGCCGCCGCGAAGATCGCCTTGACGAGGCTGATGTGATGCAGTCATTGCAGTCGAAGAGAACCAAGACCAGTACTAAAAAATCTTACTCGTCGAAAATCACCACATTGATCTCATGGCTCAAGGCCCATTGCCCAAACACTGTTGACAAATCTTCAAATGCAATGTGTCTCCCACTCCCAAAGGACGTTATTATGGCGGTCTTCGGTCATATTTGTAGCGCTGCCGAGGCTTGTGATCAAGATAACATGGCTAGCAGTGTGGCCTCGCGTGCACCGTTAGCAGTTTCCACCGTTTGGGGGTTCCGCAGCGCGTTAAAAGCGTCTATCGCAAACAACATGTTCTGTGGGATTCGAAGATCGACGATGCATTGTGCTGCGCATTCGAGGGGTACGAAAAGACTATCAACGACTGAAAAAACGCGGCCTCATGAAGAGGAAGCACCAGCTGACAATGAGTGGGTTTGAACTAGTATATCTCTAGATGATGTCCCTGGAACCGATAACAAAGGGCCAGGCTTGGTCTACCGTTGTTTTTGGCTGGTGTTTTCTTGTATTGATGTGGAATCTGATGAGTTGGGCAGACTCTATTGACTCATAATGCTCATAATGATACAACACATGGAATGGGTGGACGATTGCCTTGTCATCGAGGAACAACGACACACAGGTGACCAGACAGGATCCAAAAAGGTAACCAAGCAAGTATACGCGAACCCGTACCAGCCACATCAGTGCCCTATACTTGCGCTAGGTTACATCCTTTTTCGTGTTCTGAACGCTCTTGCAGCGGGAAGCAACAGCTTTTCATAGGGAGTGACGGTAAAGATCGTTTCGGGCGGATTTTGCGGCGTGTTGTCAAGTCACTAAGTGCGGACGAATTGTGTCAACTCAATTGTCTTTCGGAGGACATCGGCACGCTCAGCTTGCGCAAAGACAGTAACTCCTACGCCCAAGGTCAAGTCAACGGTCCCACCCCTGTGTCAGTGTATCTACGAATGGGCTAAAGTCTCGGAAATGTCAAAGATCAACATATTCACTTTGGAGATGGGGCTGATCAGCTATGCGGCCGTATGATTGATGGTTTGCCGTTTGACCCAGAGCGTTTTGGCGTGATCCCACCGCATTTTCCACCCCGACTAGCTAGTAAACTGACAATTGAATTCTGGGATCGTGCTGTCAGTGGATTCTCGAACTACACGCGAGGTATGCAGTCCGCTTTCCCGTTCATGTTGGTTTCTTTGATCCATCACGAGCTGTATCTGCGCTACAGTATCAGCCCTAACCATCCAATTTTTAAATCACGCGTAACCCACTACTTTTAAGAATTGCGTGGCTCCACAGTACTATATATTGGGACGTCACCTATATCTGGACTAAAAGCGACTGGAATTCCTGTCCATCTTGCAATCACGAAGCAGGTTGCTGGGTTAAAAGAAGCTGTATATAGCCTACGCGATGGAATTACCGTGGAGGATAAAATGACAAATGTCGTTGGAAGTACGGTAGTAAATGGATTGCGACATCACCTTGCGGTGAACGGTACAAAAATTTGATTCAAGGATTACGAACGTGGAGGCCCGAATAACGGAGCGGGTTTGCAGCGCTATAAGGGACGTGTAGCTACCCCGGGATAATCCTGAAGCTGTTCAACCTGGTGACCTGCGGAAATTGGCGAACTTGGTCGTGGAAAGACGGTAAAAGTGGCCATGCTGTACTAAGAGAGTGGGAATTTCCTTTTCGTACGAATGTAAAGTGCTCTGGAATATGTGGCATTTTGGTGACCAAGATACTGGAATTCGTCCATATAGACTGCTCAGCAAGCAACACGACGTTATGCCGCAGCATCGAATGCGGCACACTCATGTTAGAACAGTGATGAAATACCTGGAGAGCCTCGCGCTGGGAGCTCACCTTCCTGCTGGACTGACCAAAATCTCGGAGGACAAATTCTTATGGCTGACAAGGTCTTCGACACTGTCTTCACTGCAGCACTATCGCAGCTATACTCTGAAGCGCCGAAAAGGGCGGAAGACTTGTCCTGCGGCACTGCTTAAAACAGTCTTTGCCAGTATCGCAAAAACAGTAGAAACAAGTAAAATCAGTAAAAACAAGTTGAACTGGTGTAAAAAAACTCGACCAATCAAAACTGATGGAAAACCGTGATAATCACAACAGCAGCCATCCTTAATTCAATTTCCCGCCATCATAATTTCGATTTTAACCTACGGTGGCAACGCCTCCTCTGAGCATGATGGCATCCCGCGGAAGACTCTACGTGTCGATTTAGGATGAATTCACCGTCGTTAGTGGCACGGAGGATCACAAGTACAATATGGGATCTAATAGTATTTTTGTCAGTGAACGGATCGCAAACTTAACTTAATATTTGTGTTTCGAACGAATCTGATACATTAAAACTGCGTTGGCCCTCTTAGCATAAGATGCGTGCATCTTAATCGGTTGCACTGTGATCTACTTCTTGGTTTGACTATTGAATCCTGAAGTTTGATTGTGATGGTGAATTGTTAGAATGGGATATTGAATCTGGAAAGTAAAGGTCGTACTTGGCGTGACCCACGTACTGAGTGGATGTCGTTAGGAGATACAGACACTGTTTAGTGTTAAACTGTCAATGTCACGTTCAAAGCTCCAATTATTTTTACTCACAGTATGCAGTAGACAGGTTGGTTTTGCTCAACTCTCCCATTCGAGTTGATCAAGGATCTTTCTATACGAAAGTAAAAGCAACCTGGCTTAGTTGCGTAGGTTCTTCTGTTCCTTGTTGTCTTCCGTCTTCTCATCCTTCTTGCCTTCCGTCATCTCGTTCTTCTTGTCCTCCGTCATCTCGTCCTTCTTGGCCTCCATCATCTGGCCCTTTTGGTCTTCAGTTTTCTGATTCTTTTGGTCCTCAGGCTGCGTCGATCCCTGCGCCCATCCCGGCGTTGAACCCTGCGTAGGTCCAGGAGCCCCTCCCGAACCAGCCAATGGGATGCACTCCTTGTACACTTGCCACGAATACCGGTTCTTCAAGAAGCGAACGCCCAGCCAGTACCAACGAACCGTGCACGTGCCCGTACACGACGAGTAGTCCACCTTGTACTCCTTACCGGGGAACTTCTCATGACAGTTGTCACCTTCCAACACCATCTTGTCATCAATCCACACCTCACACGGACCGTCGTGCGTGAAACCCGTGGAGCGCATGACGCCGCCCGCCGGAATGGGTTGCGGCGTACCCTTCGGGTTGGTATACCCACATTCGAATTCAGCTCCGTCTCTGACTGTGTACTTGGCTCTGTCCATGAAGTCACGCAGAGTCTTGTAGCCGTTCTCATTACGCCAGGCAGTGAAGTCTTGCTGCGTCTTAAAACCCTGACCCTCAAGGAAAGCGAGTGGGTCGTGCCTGGTGTCCAAATTGTCGGTCGTCCATTGAGGCTCCGGTAGAAGCACAACTTGGTGGGCGTCAACGGTGGGGGCCAAGAGGGCCATGCTTGACAAGGTCGAAGCGACGGCGAGCGTTGACACGAGAGAGGAAACCATTGGAGAAGTCGGTTCTGGATGAGGCGGCAGAAGCGAAAATGATGTACGCTGGACAGCAACCACAAGCGATCGTAGGGTTGTCCATTGTCCTCGATAAAGGCGAGCTTTCCGACGAAATGATGGTGAATTCCCGGTCCAGAGCTGCTTTAAGCTTTGAAACCATGACTCAGTTCAGTATCCTTACACGTGCATTTGAGCGAAGAATTAGTCATGGTTCATACTGTATAACATAGATGCACTTCCTCTGGGAAGAAAAGATTGCAATGAAAAACAGATGGCTTCTCACAATTTTTCCTATATGTAGAAGCCCGGGTTGCACCAAGTGACGCAGAATGAAATTCTATTAGATCTCCATTTTATATCACTCAGAATGCTGGTACTATGCGAAAAACGTTGACTGTATCCTACAGCGCTTTTCGATTTCGACGATCAATGATCGTCAGGGCCTCCTGGTGGTCCATTGGTGCACACTTGGCTGGTGTTCGAGTCCCTCCGGGGACTTACTTTCCAGATGATAAGAAATGATTAGCATTCGAAAACTCAATATCCCATTCAAACAGTTCACAATCACAATCAAACCTTCAGAATTCAATAGCCATGCCAAGTTGTAGCAACCAGGAATAACCAGTTAATCAACTTCAATTTACTTTTCGATTGATCGTCTCTAGCACCAGCTGACTTTTAAAAAATTGCGGTAGTTTCTTGGCAGCAAGAGCTCTTGAACAATTGTTGCTGTGCAGAAAGAAGAATGCTATAGCTTCTTAAAGCAACCATTCTGCTACAATATCCTCGAAGTTTGTTTATTTAATATATATATTAAAAGATATCATTCATGTACAGCCTTGAAAAGAAGAAAACAAATCTTGAACTGTTTCTTTGAATGTTAGGAGTGCGTAACGCTTCAATATAATGACTGCACCCACGGTTGAACCAGTGGGTGCCTGCTGAGTGTTGTCGATGGCAAATGGCGAAGTGGGCAATCTCTGCTGGTCTGTATCTGTATCTTGAGGATTGGCATGGCACTGCGTCTTCTGTGCCAGGCTCACCGCTAAATCGACAGGTCGACGGTGACCTGTCGATCAGTAATCCATTCGACAGTAAAGTACTTCGTAACATTACTACATGTATAACATCTGCGTTTTCTAGTTTGTACTAAGTAAAAACATTTCCTCGTCAATAGTACTTTTATTCTACTGGCCAGTAAAATTATTCACTTTTGTCTCCTAATGCACTTCGAGCTTATTATGATCTTGCAGTATAAAGTGTGTATCGCGAATTAGCACACACACACACCAATCTTCAAAGGCGCGTTGATCACCCCCTGACACGTCTCTCAGCACAACGTCACCATGCAGGAAGCTCCATCTCGAGCGCATCCGATGCTGCTGGCAGCGCCTTAGATCATGCGCTGAAGCGATTGATATGCACCCGAGGCGATGACAGGGGTGTATGCTATGCTCTATGCGCTCATATTGGCAATTGTAGATGACTCAGAGAGGGCACGCACTTGGCTTGGAAGGAGTCCCTCGAACTCATCTCAAGAACGAGTTTTTTTCAACTGGAGGTATGTATAGTTACGAGTAAGTCGAATAAAAGCTGATTAGCATATCCATTCAAACAATTCACAGTACATGCGCTTCAAGTACATGTAAGTAAGTACCAATAAGAGGTGAGCCACCCCAGTGCCCTGGAGCCGTCAGCGGCTGACTCAGAGAGCCTTGATCATGAAATCAGCAAGCTTTGGGACGATGCCCACGTAGACTTTTTGTCCAAGATTCAACGGTGTGTATGCACTCCAGTGCATGAATAGCTCCTCTAGTTGTGAGCATCGATTCTTTTAACTCAAAATGGGTACATGAAGAAGAAGAAGAAGTTGATTAACTGCTTAGTGGATCTATCGTTTCGCTAGCGATGTAATATCTACTTACGACAGCTTAGTTTACATCCGGGGAGTCCATATTCGGTCACTGGATTCGGGTAAGTTTCTTGGTTTGGGAGGATCGAAACCCATTCCCTGAAGAAGTGAAACCACTGCTTCACCATTCAGCTCCAGTTCTTCACAGTGCAGATAGATATGTTGGTAATGTCGATGAAACGAATTTATCACACTTTGAGTGCTCAATTTTTCTGTTTCCGTCTCCTTGAAGTGAATCTTGTTGCGTAGTTGCCAAATAGCATGGAAAGCAATTGCTGTGTGGACTCTCCACAACAGCAACAGTAGTTTGTGGTGTTGTTTCCAGTCCGCATTAACATCTCGTGACTGCGGGAATAGTAGCAGTCTCCAACTTAAGTCGACTGTGAAAATTTTGCTCCATGGCACCCATAGTGACTGCCACATTTCTTGTAATCCTGGGCACGAGAAGAAACAGTGTTCCAGCGTTTCAATCGCTACACACGACTCTCGAACGCACTGCTGAATCGTTGGGTTTAGTCTTTTCAGGAAATATAGCCGTGACCCGACAATTAGGTCTCCAAAGAACAATCGTAATAGGACATCATGCACCACTGGAACCAGGCATCTTCGCAGTGATAGATATTGGGATAATGTAGCATGAATGCGCATTGGAGGGCATCCGAGTTCCCTCATAGGGTGAGAAGCTACTGCTTGATTCGGTTGTAGTAGTACATTCCAGTCATTCCGCCGAAGATTTGGGAAGAAAATAACGCCTTTGTCTGTTTGTACTCCACATGAAGGAGGGAAGGGCCCCCTTGTCGAAACTCTAACCCCTCCTGCCTCTGGGTGAGGCAATCAAAATGGGTACATGATAGTGCGCTCCTCAATGCAAGTGACGCTGCAGCGTCTACCAAGTCCTCTTGGGACGGCTTTGCTGCCCGCAATCTACGGATCACTCCGCAGAGCATTACACCATTGTTTGATTATGAAGGATCGAGACTCGAACTCGGGTCGTCTCTTGGGGGGGGGAGAACTATTCGTGTTGAATGTTATCAGTTGCCAACTATGTTAGCAACCGGACCTCTCAAAAAGCTAGCGTCTACTGACAATGGCGGGTACCAGTGTTAGGCGGTGGTGCGGGGCAGGGTGGGGCTTGGAGGCAACCAGTTTCGTCAGCACAGAGCACTTGCCTGGTCGTCTCTTGGATCTGTCCGGTTCGTTTGACAACCAATACGGTTCAAGCAATTACTGCGGTTCAAGCTCCACCAGGCTTTGCAGATTTGCAGACAAACGAGTTCAGCGTGAACTTCAGGAGAGCTCTTTCGTGCAGTTGGACTCCAAGTTGGAGGGCGTTCATTTGCGAGTTTACTCGCTCAACAGTAAACCCCTTCGAACACACCCGAGTATGGTCTTGTGACCCTCCGTTTGTTCAAAAACGATATGAAAGTCAGCGAGCTTGTGACTCCGAGCACCACCGAACCTGATCTCTCCCCAGCCCGCTCTGATCTTGGCCCCTCGTCTTCCGCTGGACGAATCGTCAATGTCGTCAGTGGTGAATCGACGCGTCTCACGCTTCGGCAGCGGTCATTGTCCGTCATGACGGAAGAATCGAGTACCGCAAGTCCGAGACTCGAGCCCAAGAACACGCCGGCGCTCAGTGATAAGCAGGCGATTCGACGCGAACAGTGCCGAGCGAACCAAGCACGATACCGAAACAAGCAGTTGAATAGAAAACGCGAGCTTCAACAGCAAAACCAGCGACTGGAAGAGGAGATTCAAGGCTTGAAAATCAAACGACGAAGTATCCGATTCGAACGTAGAACCAACCAGAGTCCGTGGACAATTATTGGAGAAGTATTCCGTCTCCTCGAAGACGGTTTTCAATCCCCCTGGAGGTTAGCAAGCACAGAAGAGGTGGTGAAACACACTGACACTCGAAAGGGTCTTGAATTCCTGCAGAAATCGTTCGTACACGATGTAGCTATGGGTGAATTACAGGGGATTAATACTCTCATGGACCAATGGAGACGCTATTCACTGTATTTCGAGGAGCCTCATCTCGAGCTCAAGCGAGTTGAGAGTGTGACTGCTGGTGTTGTGTCGGCTGTAGCCACGCTTAGTGTTACCATCACGGAGTTCACGGTACGATGTGTCCTCCCTCATCTCACAGCACCGAAAGGAGGGAAAGGGAAAGCAGTTATCAACAAAAAGCTCTTGGGTCAACGTATCGATTGTAGTTGTACAATGACATTCCTTTTCGACGAAGGAAACGGTCGAGTTATTCGGATCGTACCCACTATCGATTGGATTTCTCCCGTGCTTCGACTTCTTGGGAAGCTCAAGGACGTGTCGATCACGCTAGGACAAGCTTTAGTGACGTCTGAGTGTATATTAGGCGAACTACCTGAGCAGTAGATTGCTTTTTTATTTGTTATTAACACGAACATACTAGGTATACCTTAAAACTCAAGCACAAGAAGCCAATCGTTATCAACACCGCCGCGTGACGGCGGAGTGAAGTCCACACGTGTACCATTACCGGTAGCAGGAACGGTGATGGTAGAGTTCGCGTAGTACAGACCGTCGCGAGGGGAGAACCAGCGAGCTTCTCCCGAGCGTTCGACACCGTTGCCTAATTTCAGGCTGAACGAGTCGCCGTGCCCCGTGTACACAAAGTAGTGGTCCCGGGTTTCTGAAGCCAGGACAGAGATGTATCTGGTGCCTTCGAAAGCGTTCACTGCCGTGTCCAAGTATCCACTGGGGCTTCCGAGAAGTTGGCGAGCAGGTTCCAACTGTTCCAGAGCTTCAGTCGAGAAATTTTGAAGTGGTTTCGTGACAAATTGGATCTGAGTGGCTCCTTCGAAGAGGATATCCTTGCGCCAAGAACCCGACGCGTTTTGACTCGCAGCAGGGGAGTAATAGTCGCTTTCACGGAGAAGATCAGCTGCAGGTTCATACATCTGCCACACGCTGTTGGCTCCGTACGTGAAACCGGCGGCACCACCGTAAACGCCGGCGTACAGACCAGTACGGACCTCTGAGGAGTTCCAGATAGGAAACGTCGTTTTGAAGTTGTAGTGAGCGCCTTCGTAGTGGTTTTCAAGGTCGAGTACAGGACCAGTGAAGCCATCGCGCATAGTAGCAATGAGGTTGTAGTTCTTGGTCGAATCCCACGTCGTGTACGGTGTGAAACCACCCAAAGCTGCGGGAACGGCGTGACCAGACTGTGCGCCGTTAATGGAGACACGATACTCCTCTGTCGGCAACATCCAGTGCGCGTAGGCTTCAGGTGTATTCTCAGGTCGAGAGATCCATCCAGCAGTAGGATGGAAGAGAATCACCGGCTCGTAGCCTTGCGCCGTCTCGGCGTCTTGGACACCAGAGTACATGCTCGTCCAGATATCCGTCGTGTTCTCAATAGGTCCCAACAGGGTCGCAGGGTCCACGTTCGGGTCCGTTGCGTACGACCCCATGGCAGCACTTGTGTTCCGTGGCCAGAGACAATCGGAGTCCCCACCGAGGATCTTCGGAAGACCGGGATAACGATCACCGAGATACTTGCCCCATTCGTAAGCAGTAGACTCGTTGAAGATCGACGTCTCGTCCCCGTGCCAACCGCCATTGATCCAGCGGCCCCACGCCGGAACGAGAGCAACTAGAAGCCCGTAACTCGCAGCTAAGTCCACCGTCCAGTCAATGAGCTGGAAGTACGCGTCGTTCGGTTGCGTCGTGTCCGAGTTGTTGTATGGGAGGTCCCCATAGAAATTGGCACGCGTGGTGCCGTTCAACTCCGCGATGACGACCGTCTGGATGACGTTGAAGCCTTGTTCAGCGCGTGTCTTCAGGTACAGGTCGATGGACGTTTTGTTCAGCTTGTGCGTGAGTTCCCAGGCTGTGTCGGCCTGCCAGAAGAAAGGATCGTTTGACGCAGTGCGCGTGAGGTACCGTCCGTACCGAGGCGCAGAGATGGCGAGGTCTTTCCAAGACGGATCAGCTGCCGTCGTGAGACTTGCAAGCGACAGTAAACCGGTGACTGCAGCTTGGATCTTCATAGTTGTAGACGGAGGAGAATTGGAAAATGACCAAAGCCTTTGGGACCTCCCGGGCCCCGGGAAGCGAGGTAACAACAACGCAGGATTTGCACTTGCACTGCATCCACGACGCGAATGCTCTTGTTGAAGTGATGACAGCTGACGACGATAAAGAGGCGACTTCAACGCGACGTAGCCGCGGGATCCACATGGGATCATCCCAGGCGGTGAGTAGTTCATTCACGGAAGCTCCTATCTCAAGGAATCAAGTGCTGTTCAACTCCTGGTATCAGCTCATGCTAACGGACATCGTGATGGCATCCTGCGACTGTCAAAAGTTTTTTTTTGGGGGGGGGAGAGGTATTTTGTGTTACTGTTCCTTCGAATACGTTCTGTGTAGTGCACTGACTTAGAACTCGAGCACCAAAAGCCAATCGTTGTCAATACCACCCGTAGTCGGAGGGTAGAAGCCGACACGAGTGTTGTTAACAGGGACAGTCACCGTCGAGCTCGCGTAGTGTTCTCCGTCACGAGGAGAAAGCCACACTGCACTACCAGAGCGAACAGCACCTAATCCATTGGCCAGATCAAGCGCGAACGAGCCACCGTGACCAGTGTACGCGTAGTAGCGATCACGAGTTAGTGAGGCGAGGATAGAGTTGTAGCGCGTGCCCTCGTACGTATTATGAGTTTACGAGCGAGAAAGTCTGTGTGGCCAATCAAGAGACTGCCGCTCACATCCTTGCACGAATTGACCATCAACCGCTCGCAAGCAGCGTGGCTAGCTAGACCAGCTCACATGTTCGCCAGTCGATAACGCAAAATGTGAAACCTCAACTTGAAGTCTTTTGGAACTGCAGAAATGCGTACACGTAGATTTGGAGTCATCGAAAGTTCCGAGGTACCTGTATGCTTGTAAACGCTTCTACAATCAAGCGCTGTATGCAAGAGGTGTGTGCAGTCTGGTTGCCGATAGCAGATTGACTCCAACTTTTTTTTCTTTTAAAAAAAATCAAGTGGAAGTTTGCTGTAAACATGACTTTCGAGATAACCAATGCATCCCTAAGTTTTAAAATGGACAAGCTCACTTAGAACTCTATCACCAACATCCAGTCGGCGTCGATTCCGCCAGTCGAAGGAGGGGTGAAGTCAATCGCAGTAGTATTACCACTCTCCGGGACGTTCACCGTCGAGTTGGCAGTGTACTGGCCGTCACGAGGAGAAAACCATCTAGAAGTACCAGAACGTGCGCCAGAGCCATTGTCGAGTTCCAGAGCGAACGAGTCACCGTGGCCAGTGTACGCGTAGTAGCGGTCACGAGTTTGTGAGGCGAGGATAGAGATGTAACGCGTGCCCTCGTACGTATTGACCGACTTGCCAGTGTGACCAGTAGGGCTTCTGAGGATCTCACGTGCAGGCTCGAGGGTCTCGAGAACAGCAGTCGTGAGGTTCTGGAGCGGTTTAGTGACGTACTGGATCTGCGTCGCGCCTTCGAAGTAGATGTCCTCACGCCACGAACCAGACGCGTTCTGGTTGATTTGAGCTGGATACCAGTCACTGTCACGAAGCAGATCCGAGCGGGGTTCGTACATCTGCCACACACTGTTAGCGCCGTACGTGAAGCCCGACGCACCGCTGTACACGCCGTGGTACAGACCCGTACGGATGTACGAGGCGTTCCAGATAGGACGCGATAGAACGAAGCTGTCGTGAGCGCCTTCGTAGTGGTTCTCCAGGTCGAGAACGGGGCCCGTGAACTTGTCACGCATCTCGTGGATGCACTCATAGTTCTTGGTCGAGTCCCAACCGGCGATCGGCGTGAACTTGGACGTTGGGTCTGGCGTGGCGTGACCGGACTGCACCGCGTTGATGGATACGCGATCCTCCTCGTTCGGCAGCATAACGTGGCCGTACGGATCGGGAGTCACCTCAGGCTTGACGATCCAGCTATTCGTCGGGTGGTACAGCACCAATGCGTCGCAACCATGCTGAATTTCCGAATCCTTTAGACCGTGCAGCATGCTCGCCCACACTGACGACGTGTCTTCGATAGGAGCGAGGAGTGAAGGCAGATCTTGGTCCGGGTCCTCTGCGTACGCGGCTTGTACTTCCGAGACGTTCCATGACCATAAAGCGTTTGAGTCACCGCCCAAGATCTTCGGAAGACCAGGGTACCGGTTACCGATGTACTGACCCCACTCGTACGCGCTCGACTCGTTGAAAATACGTTCCGTGCTGTGCCAGCCACCGTTCACGTACATTCCCCACGTCGGTACAAGAGCGATCAAGATACCGTAACTCGCAGCCAGGTCCACCGTCCAGTCTACCAGCTCGAAATACTCCTCGTTCGGCTTCGACGGGTCCGAGTTGTTGAACGGCAAGTGACCGTAGAAGTTGGAACGCGTCGTACCGTTCAGTTCCGAGACCACAACAGTCTGGACGACGTTGTAGCCCTGTTCGGCACGCGTCTTGAGGTAGAAGTCGATGGACGTTTTGTTGAGACGGTGCATGAGCTCCCAGGCCGTGTCGGCCTGCCAGAAGAACGGTTCTTCCGAGGCCGTGCGGTACAGGTATCGTCCGTAGTGTGGCGCGGAGATGGCGAGGTTGTGCCATGACGAGTCTTCGGCTGACACGGGGCTGACTAGACCAGCAAAGGAGAGGAGACCGGCTAGAGCGGCTTGGAGCTTCATCTTGGACGGAGCACTGCCGATGCAAATTGCAGAATGACAATTACATGTGGGATGGGGTCTATAAAGATTGGCCATCAACGAGAATCAAGTGCTGAAGCTGATGACACGCGCAATATTGCGCCATGTACGAGCACTGGTGACGTCGTCAACAAAAATGATTATTCCGGTGAGACACAGTCTCATCACCACGAAAGAGGGCTGTACCGGTACATGAATGCTCTCCCTGAGCTTTCAGGACAATGACAACACCACTGTTGTTACAACAGTAACTGGTAGTGCACTTGTGAACAACATGTACTAGTACATGTAGTGACCCCCTTGCTAGACTACACCGGTACAAACTGAGGGCATGCGTGTTGGTCGTGTGGCTCTGTGGACTTCAACCACGCGCCATGAGGGCTGCTTGGGCAGAACCGGACACGCATTGCAGCTGGTGACCAACTTCAACAGAAAAATAAGCTTAATTTTATTTAATTAAGGCTTAATTAAGCTCACTGAGTTGGTTGGGGTAAACATCACACCCGTCTAGCGCGCTCAATACAGCGAAAGGAGAGGCGTAACTTGGCATGCATTTAGAAGGTATCTTCACGACATGTACCTGCATTGTGCCACAGCAGAGGAGTGCTTGTAGCGAGCGCACCACCACGATGAAGCACTGGAAACGAGCTCATTTTTGCGGTGGATATACCCCAACCACCGTGAAGCAGCATCATACCGGTAATCTACGGTAGATTCTACCGGTATTTCGGTGTTCGCGCTTTGGCTCTGCATTGACCATGAGAAGAGCAACAATATGCTGTGTATTTTGTGAAGCGCTACGGTATATACCTAGGTAGAAGTAGTTTGCAGCGATGGTGGGGCATTTGCTGATGGCAGTGAGGAGTTACACGGACTGCCTCTCTTTACAGCGCATACAAGGTGAAGAAGAGCTTCAATCACGGGACTGGCATTTCACGTGACGTCTGGACTCGTTTCGCCAGCAACAGAATGATCCCGAGACATCCTCAAGTTGAGACTCAACCACGGATCTTTGATGAGCTTGAAGCTGTTTGTCCCGCGATCGTCCATCGCGATGATGACCTCTGCCCTGACATTATTGACAAATACATGTACCGCTCTTCACCTCATTCTCCGATTTGCCGAGGACACAAGCAACAGCGATGAAGATTCAAGCCGCGGTTGCTGGCCTACTCTCGCTAGCTAGCTTCACCAGCACCACCTCCGCTGCGGATCCGTCCTGGCACAACCTCGCCATCACTGCACCACACTATGGTCGATACCTCACCCGTACCACCTCGAACGAACCGTTCTTCTGGCAAGCCGACACAGCCTGGGAGCTCGTCCACCGCCTGAACAAGACGTCCATCGATTTCTACCTCAAGACGCGCGCCGAACAAGGCTACAACGTGGTGCAGACCGTTCTGGTGTCGGAGCTGGATGGCACCACCCGCCCCAACTTCTATGGACACTTGCCGTTCAACAACTCGGACCCGACCAAGCCGAACGAGGCGTATTTCGAGCTGGTGGACTGGACGGTGGACCTGGCTGCGAGCTACGGTATCCTGATGGCACTTGTGCCGACGTGGGGGATGTACGTGAACGGCGGTTGGCACAGCACGACGCCGATCTTCAACGAGTCAAACGCGTACGAGTGGGGCAAGTACGTTGGCAACCGGTACCCTGGTCTCCCGAAGATTCTCGGTGGTGACTCGAATGTCTTATGGTCGTGGAACATGTCGAAGGTTCAGGCAGCGTATGCAGAAGATCCGGACCAGGACTTGCCTTCTCTCCTTGCTCCAATTGAAGACACTTCTTCGGTGTGGGCCAGTATGCGCGCGGGTCTGAAGGAGTCGGAGAAGACGCAAAACTACGAAGCGGTCGTGATCTACCACCCCACGGCCGGTTGGATCGTTAAGCCTGAAGTTACCCCGGAGCCTTACGGCCACAACATGTTGGGCGATGAAGAAGACCGAATGTCTATCGATGCAGTTCAATCTGGCCACTCTACGCCCGATCCAACATCTAAGTTCACTCCTGCTGTGGGTTGGGACTCCACTAAAAACTACGAACTCATTGCCAACATGCGAGACCGGTTCACTGGTCCTGTTCTAGACCTCGAGAATCACTACGAAGGTGCCCACGACAGCTTCAGTTTAACCCGTCAGATCTGGAACTCGTCTCAAGTGCGAACAGGTCTGTACCACGGCGTCTACGGCGGCGCTACGGGGTTCACGTACGGTGCCAACAGCATCTGGCAGATGTACGAACCCAGAGCTGATCTCTTAAGTGACGCCGACTACTACGATCCTCAAATCAACCAGAACGCCTCCGGTTCGTGGCGTGAGGATATCTTCTTCGAAGGTGCGACGCAGATCCAACACGTCACTAAACCGCTTCAGAACCTCTCAACCGCGGTTCTCGAATCGCTTGAGCCTGCACGCGAGATTCTTTCCAGTCCTAGCGGCCTCACTGGCAAGTCAGTCAACACGTACGAAGGCACACGCTACATCTCGATCCTGGCGTCGAAGAACCGCGACCGCTACTACGTCTACACTGGCCACGGTGACTCGTTCGCTCTACAGCTCGACAACGGATCGGGCGTTCGTACTGGCAACGCGCGCTGGTTCTCACCTCGTGACGGTCAGTACACAGCCGCCTCGACCGTGCGAGTTCCGGAGAGCAGTGATGCCACTCGCATCGACTTCACCCCTCCTTCGACTGGAGGTGTCGACAATGACTGGCTTCTGGTGCTTGAGTTCTAGGCTCCCCCCCCCCCTTGGCACTTCGTCGTCATATTAGCGGTATGAAGAGTATGTACGCTGTCGAATTGAGTAAACCAATTTCTATTGAATGTCGCCTCCCCCGCATGTACAGCTCAGATCGTCTGAGTCTTCAACTGGTCTGCTCGACCGCATGCCATCAACCTTTTTGTATGAGCTCCAGCCGATTGACTTGGTCCAACAAGGGTAGAGAGGTTTCACTGCAATCGTATATTATTTTATCTGCGATAATTTTATACAGTTGTGATAGATGGGACTAGTGCCCCACCCACACAGCGCGCCCAATACTGCGAAATGAGCGGCGAAACTTGGCATACAATTAGAAGGCATCTTCATGAACATACCTGCACTGCGTTCCTAGCCGAGACGCGCTTGTAGTGAGCGCACCACCGCGATATAAGCGTAACGAAACGGGTAGCCCCAACTGGGCAGTTTAGGTAACGTTAAGTAACGTTAACTGGCCTTAACTTCTGTCGCGCTTTTAACTTCTGTCCCATATTCAAACTCGAACATTTCCCGCCAATAGCATGGGGGAGGCTTCGTCGCCGTCTTCACGCTCGCCCAAGCGCCCTCGCTCCCCCAGCAGCGTCCCTGACGATGCAAAGAGGCTGAAACTTTCCCCTAGAGACGACGTTCGCGACAAAACGCTGCATATTGTTGCGCAGTCGCTTCGAGACGAGAACCGACAGCTCGTACAGGACAAAGAAACACTTAGCGAGCAGTTATTGAAGACCCAGCGCAGCCTACAGGACGTGGAAGACGACATGGCGCGTGTCTATAGACAGAAGGAGAAGGAACTACAGGAGCTGAAGGAAAAGTTCGACCAGAAGCTGCAGGACGCCCGTCATAAACCTTTAGAAGTAGAACAAACTAAGGATATAAGCTTTACAGTACGACAAACGACCGAGATGGACAAGTTCCTGCAGAGCTGCGAGCTGTGGCAGGTGAAACTCAAGTTTCTGAGTACGCAAGTGCAAGAAAAGAAGCAGAAAGTGGAAAGTCAGGAGCTACAGAGCGTCGTGAGTGGTCTTGTGACGAGTGTGGAGGTCAAGACATTGGAGAAGGAAGTGGAGAACAAGCAGCAGCTGCTGCACTGGGCTCTCTTGCTACAGGAAGATACTGCTGACTGTTTGAAGAAGAATTCTATCTGCAGACAGGAGACGGAACTTTTTGAAGCCATGGAGAAGCAGCTTATGGACGATCGAGTGGTGGAACTGGAGACGCAGTTGGCTCAGAAGAGAGCTGTGGAAAAGGAGAAGGAGATGGAGCTGTCGTCGCTCCGAGAAGACCAGGAGAAGCTCTCCCATGGAGTGCCCAATGAGGAGTTTGAGAAGCTGGTATTGGAGAAGAGTAACATGGAGAAGGAGATGAAGAAGACGATACAGAATGCTAGAGATGAGCTGGAGCGTGTTCAGGAGGAGAATGCTGATTTGAAGGCACAGAATCAGAAGCTTCGTGAGCAGAAGGACAAGAACGACTCGGAGGTTAAATTGCAACAGGATGTAGAGATCAGGAACCTTCAGGAGCAACTGCAAGCTGCCAAAGCCAGAGAAGCCAAGATGGCTGCAACGTTAAAGGCTGCCGGCAAGGAGATGGCGAAGAGCAAGCAACGGAAGGAGGAGCTCAAGATCCTGTACGCGAAGTTCAGCTCCACGATGGATTCTGTCTCGGAGAAGGCGATGAGGCTGGAAGAGCTTGGCCAGGAGCTGGCAGAGGCTCAGAAGAGTGTGCTCTCCGTTGAAGCTCAGAAGGATGAGCTTGAAGAGCAAGTTATCCGGTTGCAGCAAAATGCATCAGAACTGTCATTGGCTCAGCAGACCACGAGAGACTTAAGCGATGAACTGGCGAACGTACAGAAGAAGTGTGTGGAGTCGAGAGCGCTGGAGACCAAGTACAAGAAACTGGTAGCTGAAATGCAGGCCGAGATACAAACGCTAAAGCTTCAAAACGACACTTTGAAGGAAAAACAAGTCAAGCAGAGGCATCAAAGCATTGGCCAGTCATCTCTTGAAGACGCTAATGAACTGATTATCCAAGTTGGAGAGAAGGAAGCCGTGCAGACGTATATAAAGCAGTACTATGCTGCAGCCGAAGAGAAGTGCAGGAGATTGTTGGAGAAAGTCAACGACTTGGAGTCGCAGCAACGAGGTCGGACTCTGCACGAGTCATGAGCCGCACGCTGCCATTCTGTTCAGTTCACGCTGCGATAACGGCGTTAACCCTACGAGAACGGGTTAACACCCCATTGGGGTTAGACTGAGCCGCACGCATGCTGTGATCTGTTCATTACTGTTCAGTTCAGCTGATCTTTTCACGTTACGACAGTATCGGTGAACGGGTTTAACACCCATTGGGCTTTTCTCGACTTGGAATATGAGTACGATAAATGAGGTCTGACTCAGCAGAAATCGTGAGCGGCACGCTGCCGTTCTGTACATTGGCAACCGAATCAGCAAGAGCAAATGTTACTGTTCAGTTCATTACTGTTCAGGCTTTTCACGGCTTGGAGTCGCAGTAACGAGTACGATAAATGATCTGACTCAGCAGGAATCGTGAGCGGCACGCTTCCATCCATGTGCATTGGCAACCGACCAGTGAAACTCAGCAAGTGCAAGTGTTACTGCTCAGTTCAGCTAACTGTCAGCAGTCTTTTCACGCTGCGGCAGTATCGGTGAACAGTCTTAACACCCATCGGGTTTGACTATGCGTCGTGGATGACCCTATACGACACTTAACAACTGCCAGTTGAAGTGGATAGAGCTATCTGGTTCACAACGGCCAGTTGAAGTGGAGGGCATTTGGAGCGTTCTGTACGCTCATTCTTCAAAAAGCAAGCGACCGAACAATGAAGTACAACATCATCACCTTGCTGGCATGCATGCTGACGCCGAACGTAGTGACGGGTCATGGCTTTATCGTGAATCCTGAGCTAACGTGGGTGGTCAATCCCTTCAACGACAAGAATGCCCCAGCGTCCTTCTACCAGTCAAGCGAATCCGAGAGGCTGCAAAATCCACTTGACGTGTACCCGAATCTCCGTTCTATCGTTGATCGAGACGTGCCAAATACCAACATTCCAGTCATTGCTGCCAATGCCAACAAGAAATGTGGCATGACGAGTGCCACGGGCACCGCTCGGTCCATCTCGGGATCTTTCCAGTTCGGGAATTACGCGGGCTCTGGAGTTGTTCCTCATAAGGTACGGCTGACTCTACATGTAGATATTATCACGAAATGATTAATCACTTACTCTGTAATTGGCAGGGTCCGTGTGAGGTCTGGGTAGACGACGTTCGTACAATGGCGTCGAGAGATTGTTTGAGTACGTGGCGTTGGAGCGGTAAAGCTATGTCAACTTGTTTTTTAATAACCCTCGTTGTGTTGTCAACAGCCCAGTTTCCATCCTGGAACATCCCAGTCGACATGACAAAGTGCACGCGAGCCACATGTGTGGTGCAGTTCATCTGGGTAGCGACGCACAACCCAGGCTATGAAGTCTTCAGTAAGTCTCACTCCTACCATCACTCATCCAATAGTGCTAACTCGCAATGGTGTAGAGAACTGCTTTCCAGCCATCGGTGGAACAACGCAAACCCAACCACCAACGCAACAACCAACGGTAACGCCAACCCAATCACCAACCCAACAACCAACGTCAACCCCCACGACAAGCTGTGTCACAGCTCCAAACGGGGGTTCTTGTGGACCGGCTAATGGAAATGCTTATTGTCCGGGTACCCAGTGCTGCAGTCAATACGGCTACTGCGGCGTTGGCTCGCCATGGTGCGACGCGAACCCCAACTCGGGCTACAACGGAGGGAAATGCACAACAACTCGCACATGTACACCCGTGGCCCCCGCTGGAGGTAGTTGTGGTGCCAGTAATGGTGGTGCGTTCTGTCCGGGCACACAGTGCTGCAGTCAGTATGGCTACTGTGGTGTGGGCTCACCGTGGTGCAATTCCAACCCGAATTCGGCCTACAACGGAGGGAGGTGCATCTGAAAAGGAGGTCTCCTATCGTAGTTCGCACACAACAGGACAAGGAACGATAAGATTCCATACACATTTGTTTTCAAGTTGCATACGAGTCAGTGGCCTGAGAACGGACTGAATGCTTCGTCTCCTTCGTTGCATGTACTAGTACATGGCATGGACCGCAAAGGGAATTGACTGGGAAGTGAGCTTGAATGTTCGACTTCCCCCCATCGGTGATCGCCAGTACGAAACATTCCACAGACAGCTCAAGACCACTCGAACATGGCGACGTCAGAGTCTGTTGCTGCTCCCCCACTCGCTTCCAGTGCATCTCCTTTGAAAGAACAGAAATCCACTATGTCCTCTAGTTGTCCTGAAAACGGCACCTCGCTAGAGTCCCTATTGGCCGAGTTACAGCTCGAACAAGTGCTCAAGACGTTGTGGCGTGCCAACAGCCATGAACCTTCGCGTTTCCACCTCTCACCGTCGAGTTTCGCAGTGGAAACCACTGGCAACAAGCAACAGACGATCAATTTGCCATGGAGCGACGTGTTGGGCGCTCACGTGCTCACGGCCGATGGGGAACACGTCCAGACGCCTTTGGACGTTGACACAGTGGCGAAGGACTCCAAGTTCCTGTTGGGCGTCTTCGCCTGTGTGTGTAAGAGCCACAAACCCAATACGTTGAAGAAGAGGAGGCTCACCGAGTTCTTCTTCCGGTTCGAGGGGAAGCAGATGCAGCAGGTGCTCAAGCTGCAGAAAGTCATCAATTTCGTGACGGATCCGAGAAATCAAGAGAAAGTCGAGAAAGTGACGAGTTTGAACGAGTTGGAGTTGGAGCTGGAGGAACTCCCGAAACGTAAATTTCTGGTACTGGTGAACCCCGTGAGTGGCCCCGGCCGAGCGTTGCAGATCTACGAGAACAAAGTGGCTCCGGTTTTCCGGTTTGCTAATGTGGAGACGGAGGTGAAGATCATGGACCATGCGAACCACGGCATGGAGATGGTGATGGAGATGCCTTTGGGCGTTTATGACTGTGTTGTTGCTGTGGGTGGAGATGGAAGTCTGTACGAGAGTACGTTCTTGCTTCGAGTATTGTTTTTATGGTGATGTTTACTGGATCTGACAATTTGTTGGTATAGTTGTGCAAGGTTTGATGAAGCGATCGGACTGGAACGAAGCCATTCGCCAACCCATCGGCATCATCCCTGGCGGCTCTGGCAACGGCTTGGCTCACTCGATTACCCACCAGAGTGGGGAGAAGGGCAAACCCGTCAATGCTGCGTTTGTCCTGGCGAAGGGTGTACCTCACGACCTGGACATCACATCTGTGCGCAACGGGAAGGAGACGACATATTCGTTCCTGTCGCTTGAATGGGCTTCTATTGCGGATGTTGACATTGGCTCGGAGAAGTTGCGGATGTTGGGTGGCTTACGCTTCACAGTCGCGTTCATTAACCAATTGGTGTTCCAGCGACCGGAATATCCTGGTAATATCTGGTATCTGGAAGAAGGAGAGAACGAGGAACCTCCTCACTACTTCGAGACGCACGATCCTAAATCTACGGTTCGTCCTGCAATGGATCTGTTCGATGGCGAAGGTAATGGACCTGAAAGTGAAACCAAAACTGGTGGGAAAGCGGGTGAATGGAAGAAGTTGGACGGCCACTTCCGTATCGTTTGGGTGATGAATGTATCACACTCTGCTTCCAACGCCCACGTCGTTCCAGGTGCTCAGCTCGATGATGGATACAACTACATGACGTTCATGGATGGAGTTCAGCCGCGTACAGATCTGGCGATGATGATGCTTAGCATTGATACGGGCGATCACGTGGACACAAAGGGAGTACAACAAGTTCGCACTCGTGCTTTTAAGCTCGTTCCGGAGCGACCCACCGATCTCCTGTGTGTGGATGGCGAAGTGGTGGAAGGACCTTATCTTGAAGCTCAGGTTCATCGAGGAATGGCTCAAATTATGACTTTGCCTCGCAGTCAGAGCAAGAAAAATAAGCGGAATAATTGAAATGAAGCAATCACTTAAGGAAACGAGCACTCTCAAGGCATTGACAATGCTGTTCGTCATTTTATTCGTTATCCCACTAGATAGTCGTCTGGTAGTGACGTGGATGGACTTCATAGGTGCGGCCCGGAGACAAAAGTTTTCGCAAAGTAAACCCGCCACAGGTGTCGAAGGTCATCGCCTTATTAACGTCGTCCGGCAAAACACCCCTCTTCACCAGAGATGCTTTCATCTTGGGTTTTGAAGAGCAAAGAAATAATGAGCCTTTCATAGTACGACAACTTCAGGGGGGGAAAGAGCAAGCGTGAATTTGACTTTCAACGGTCCGTTGTCGACTCAGGAGCTCAAGCACTTGAATCCATGAATGGAAAATTATTTACCCGATAGTGTGATGACCAAACAGACTCTCGGGGGAAATAATTTTCAGGTTCTCCATGAAAACATTATGATCTTAATGGTCCTATGATAGCACCTACATCCTCTTAGCTCATCTGCCCGATCACACAAAGTCGTACACTTTCTCCCATCCAGTCAGACTCAATCCGTTTTACGTGTTTTTCCAGAAGGAACAGCCATGATGCGAGCCATTCCTCGGTGGACCTGAGCTTCGAGGTAAGGCCCTTCCACCACTTCGCCATCCACACACATGAGGTCGGTCGATCGCTCCGGTACCAGCTTAAAAGCACGAGTACGAACTTGTTGCACGCCCTTCTTGTCCATATGATCACCCGTCTCGATAGCAAGCATCATAGTCAGCAGATCCTTTCGTGGATGAGCTCCGTCCATGAACGTGATGTAGTTGTATCCATCATCGAACTCGGCACCTGGTGCAATGTGGGCATCAGAAGCTGCGTGCGATACATTCATCACCCAAACAATACGGAAGTGGCCGTCCAACTTCTTCCATTTACTTGCTTTTCCAGCACCTTTGTCCTCATTTTCAGGAGCATCCCCATCCTTCTCAGGAGGTCCATTACCTTCACCATCGAACAGATCCATTGCAGGACGAACCGTAGATTTAGGATCGTGCGTCTCGAAGTAGTGAGGAGGTTCCTCGTTCTCTCCTTCTTCCAGATACCAGATATTACCAGGATATTCCGGTCGCTGGAACACCAATTGGTTAATGAACGCGACTGTGAAGCGCAAGCCACCCAACATCCGCAACTTCTCCGAGCCAATGTCAACATCCGCAATAGAAGCCCATTCAAGCGACAGGAACGAGTACGTCGTCTCCTTCCCGTTGCGCACAGATGTGATGTCCAGGTCGTGAGGTAAACCCTTCGCCAGGACAAACGCAGCATTGACGGGTTTGCCCTTCTCCCCACTCTGGTGGGTAATCGAGTGAGCCAAGCCGTTGCCAGAGCCGCCAGGGATGATGCCGATGGGTTGGCGAATGGCTTCGTTCCAGTCCGATCGCTTCATCAAACCTTGCACAACTATACCAACAAATTGTCAGATCCAGTAAACATCACCATAAAAACAATACTCGAAGCAAGAACGTACTCTCGTACAGACTTCCATCTCCACCCACAGCAACAACACAGTCATAAACGCCCAAAGGCATCTCCATCACCATCTCCATGCCGTGGTTCGCATGGTCCATGATCTTCACCTCCGTCTCCACATTAGCAAACCGGAAAACCGGAGCCACTTTGTTCTCGTAGATCTGCAACGCTCGGCCGGGGCCACTCACGGGGTTCACCAGTACCAGAAATTTACGTTTCGGGAGTTCCTCCAGCTCCAACTCGTCCAAACTCGTCACTTTCTCGACTTTCTCTTGATTTCTCGGATCCGTCACGAAATTGATGACTTTCTGCAGCTTGAGCACCTGCTGCATCTGCTTCCCCTCGAACCGGAAGAAGAACTCGGTGAGTCTCCTCTTCTTCAACGTATTGGGTTTGTGGCTCTTACACACACAGGCGAAGACGCCCAACAGGAACTTGGAGTCCTTCGCCACTGTGTCAACGTCCAAAGGCGTCTGGACGTGTTCCCCATCGGCCGTGAGCACGTGAGCGCCCAACACGTCGCTCCATGGCAAATTGATCGTCTGTTGCTTGTTGCCAGTGGTTTCCACTGCGAAACTCGACGGTGAGAGGTGGAAACGCGAAGGTTCATGGCTGTTGGCACGCCACAACGTCTTGAGCACTTGTTCGAGCTGTAACTCGGCCAATAGGGACTCTAGCGAGGTGCCGTTTTCAGGACAACTAGAGGACATAGTGGATTTCTGTTCTTTCAAAGGAGATGCACTGGAAGCGAGTGGGGGAGCAGCAACAGACTCTGACGTCGCCATGTTCGAGTGGTCTTGAGCTGTCCGTGGAATGTTTCGTACTGACGATGAGCTAAGGCTGGGTCGATTAAGTCGGGCAATTATGACTTGGAGTTTGTATGGGTTGCAGATTACGTTGGTTGTAAGAAGATATAACCTGTGAGATCTGGTCGGTACGATGAGTTGATGGTTATGGCAAAAACACCGTAATCAAAGATAAACGTCAACAAACGCATTTAAAAGGAGGCGCAACGACACAAAAGCGAAGCGAGAGACGAACAAAGATCAGTAATGCGCAAAAGTTAATCGGTCAGCTTTTTCTGCTTGTTGCCTTGGCGATTCGCATTGAACTGCAGTGCTAAGCTCTACTTTACTGACTTGAGCACGACGGCTTCTTCCTCGTCCATGGGTGGGTTCATCTTCTCCAAATTTAAGCGTTTCTTGTAGTGTTTGAATTCTGCGGAAGTCACGACCAGGAAGCGGGGCCAGGGCCTGAAAGAGTTAGTATTTATTGTACATGTATCAGTATGATGTTTCTTGCCATAGTTTATACCTCGGACCTGAGTATCGCTGTCTTCGAATCTCTTTTTTATTTTTTCTGCAGCCGAGCTTGTCTTATTCAGGTGCTGCGTTTGGATTGATCCAGTGAATTACCCTAGTACTACCGTGGAGCTTTACGTATGTATACAAACAAGGAGCTACGCGCTAGTATGATCAACGTTGAACGATCTTACAGACTGGTGAACGGTAACCGCTACACAGATCCAGCACACAAAGGCGCGCAATGCATTGAAGTCACCTGTCCTTCTCGATCGCAACTAGGAACGTGTCCACTCCAACTCCAGTCAAGAATGCAGGCTTGTTCTCGTAGGTGCTTGCTTTCTGCACCAATTGCCGAGCTGATTTCTATTTTGCAGAGCGCTGATCACTCGATGCCACGACCACAGGTGAGTTGAAGCGACTTAGCTGCCAATCAATCAACCCGGCCAACATTCGGGAGCAGCAGCGCGAATGCATGCCGCTGCGTAAGCACTTTGTCAAACACTCCAGGTCTATAATACCAATAAATAAATAAATGCTTACCATCACGAGCAGCGCCCGAAAACATTGGTGGAGTTCATGCCGAGCTCCTTCTAGTCTGGACACAATCAGACGTCGCCAACTTTGCACGTACAGTCGTGCTTAGCTATTGTCCATTCCAACTTCAAACTCGATAACCTATATTAAATCATTTTAACAGAACGAAATTTTTGCCAAAATTTGCATGCATCAGCTAATTCCCTGTCGAACAGCATGCCTCAGAAACGTTTTCTCAGGACATCTCATAGAAAGGTCATTACCAACATTCCGACTTCCCATGATGGTCATACTCCACACTCTTCCCACAGCAGCAGTGCAGTACCAATAACGACGCTGGACCCACAGAACCAGGAACTCAGAAGGCCAAGCTCACTCCTTAACGTGCTCGTTCTGCCTCAATATACCATGTCTCGACCTGTGGACACGCCCCCATCTCCCTCAGACAACTTCCTGTGTGACCGCATCCAGCAGTTCCGCCAGAGAATGCGCAATCGCTGCCTACAAGCCGCAACAGCTAGCGACGCTCCAGCTATTCCGTGCCTGCTGCAGTCCTGGAGGAAACGTATCGAAGCTATGGATGATCCAGAAGCTCAGCACAGGAAGAGAGGCCACTGCCAATTCAGGAAACCTTCAACCTCATCGACGGAGGAAAGTGATGAGTCCACAGCTTCTCCGCCTCCGTGCAGGTTCCCGTTTCGAGGACCGAGGATGCACCCGAAGCTGGAGAGGCAGCAGGCGGTGTGCTCGTTGTCCGGTATCTGGAGCGGCTTCACGTCTTCGTCTCCTCCGCCGTCACCAGAAATTTATGCCAAACCGAGACATCGACGACACCCGTATGCACGGTGTGGACGAGAACGAGATGACCATGGGGAGTCATCTACAGCATAGTATTTTTTTTTACCTTATTTACAGACGAAGGCAGAATAAATAACGACGGATATTTATTTCCTTATGGACGTCTTTGAGTTGAGCTGGAAGCTGTCGTCGCCTACATTCCGAAAGTTTTGACGTAATCAAAGTGGCGTCTTTACTGCTTTTGAGTCAAAAGTTTTGACAGGGCAGCAGATCTTGGATTCGCTTCTGTAGTGGTGTTGGGAGTTTATCGTCGTTGCACAACTAGAGAAAAACTCTTATGAATGTTATTTGTCACTTGCACAGCTGAAGAAGTGCCTCTGTTGTATGAAGAAGAATGTTTTAACATTCTTGAAGGACGTCGTGAAGCTGAATGACTACAAAAAACCACTGTGCAACCATCTACCTTCTCTGGTCTGGAACTACAGTACCACGTCAAGTGCTTCCAGAATGTGCGCCAGTACAAGAATCATAAGTTCCAGAGAAATTGGAAATAATCTTTTGATACCGGAAACGCGTACGAACCTCCACGATAGTTTAGTAACTGCTTTTTGTATTGTTAGCGGTTCGACCATCTCAACGTTGCCTTGGCGGCTGTAGAGTCATGGGCGGCATGATGAGTAACCCGGTGCCTGTGCCTGATGAACGCATGCAGCAAATGATCACCAAGCTTAAGTGTGAGCGCATGCAACTTGCTGTTAGGAGATCTCTTTTTTCGTGCTTTTGGTACTGAAATATGAAGTTAATGGTGCACCCAGTGACATCCAAAGATCTCCAAGTTCTTTATGGCAAATTCTCTCGCTATGATAAAGAGGTACGTTGACCGAATGCATCCATTCGAGTTGATCAGACCCTTACTTCTTTGCTTGTTTTCCAACTTTTAGTTCGTAAAAAAGGAACTAGCTAAACCAAAGCGAAGTGTAAATTACTGACACTGCCCAACACAGCAAGAGCGGCACAATCGACCGGAGCGAATTCTACGCCTCTATCGACGAGAAACACACGGAACTTGGCGATGCAATCTTCGCACTTATCGGTATTGTCAATAAGGTTCCCAGATTCTAAAAACTTGTCTGAACAATTCTTTCGACAGACGAAGATAATAGCGGTGTATTGGACTTTAGTGAATATGTCGAGGCCCTGGGCAAGTTCTGCCTCTTGAACAAAGAGGATATGCTAAAATGTACGTCCCCAATGGTTTTCCACTCCAAATACTACTGTAGTAATAGCGCACTATCTGCTTTTTAGTCTGCTTTAACGTCTTCGACGACGATAAGAACGGCACAATTGAGGGCGAGGAACTGACAAAACTACTCGAAATACTGCACGATGACGCCCAGACCAGCAACATGAAGCATGCTCTCAAAACGTTCGACTTCAATGGGGACGGCAAGATCGATTTTGCCGAGTTTAAGCAGCTCAACGCACAGTTCCCAAGTCTTTTGTACCCCGCTTTTCGTATCCAGCAGAACATGAAAATCTTCACTTTAGGTGAGAAATGGTGGGAACGGAAGATTGAGGAGCTTGTCACCGAGCACCACGATAAACTAGCGCAACAAGCAACCACGGACAATGTAGAAGACATGACGGACGAAGCTCTGAAGGCGAAGAAGATGGAATTGGAGCGCGTGGCGAAGCTCAAACGCCAAGAACAGGCTGTCCGGATCCGAATGGGCTGCATGTATTACACATGTTGTCCCTGTCGACGGAAGCTTTACATTGTTGACGAGGAATCCAGTGATAGTGATAGCGATTCCGATGAAGAACGAGCTCGACGGAAACAGAAAGAGAACAACCAGAAGAAGAGTAAAAAGGATGGCAAAAAGAAAAATATTGTGCCGGTTGGTGCTAGGAAGCCTCTCAGCCAGGAAGAGCGACTGGAACGAGCTCGAAAGCGAAGACTGAGAGATATGCAGGATCGACCTACACGAAAGGACTAGACAGTTGAGTACAGACTTCTGCTATTCAGAAAATGAGCTGAAGTTGACTTCTGATATGTCTCAAACGTATTAAAACGTATAAAAACGCTGCGCTTGAAGAGAACGTGGTGCCAGACGTGATCATAGACGGTTTGCATTAATCTGTTGAAGCGACTAAAACAACTTGTCTGCCTACTAGTATGTTATAGAGCCGCCAGGAGCTTCGCATGGACATTGTTGTGCATCAAGAAAGAGACAGCCTTGCGGTCCTTGGAAGATGGACGTCCATCTTCCTCATTCAGCAGCAAAGAAACACTGGCCCAAACTGCATCAAAATCTAGTCCACCACGTACAATTCTGCATACAGTCAAGTAAACAGTAGCTACGCGTGTATATCACCGTCGTCTACATGCAAGCCATGTCATGCAGGCACACGCAGCGACTAACAACAAGACGATCCACAGTCCATCGCCATCTGACTTGCAGTTATAGTACGGGATGGGTTTCCACTTTTTGGGAAAGGACAATCACTCTTTCATTTCTAAATTTACCACGTTCAAGTCGCTTTCCGCACTGTGTATCATAAATGCTTCATTTCCCCTTGTTGTTGCTATTTCTATTGGCTCCTGGAGCTTTTGCCAGTGATGACGACGCTTTAGTACCGTTCAATTCATGGAGCAACACAGTGGACACTTTACAGTACGCTCTGGCCTTCATTGTGGTGCTGGTAGCTGCACACCCGTTGGGTCTTTTCTTCCCGAAATTGTTCAAGTTACCATTGATTACCGGTTATTTAATGATCGGGATCATCGCAGGACCATTTGTGACCAATTTACTGCCGAAAGCTCTGGTCGACATGCTCTCGTCATACGTGAGTGCTTTAGCTCTCTCTTTCATCTCATTTCAAGCTGGACAAGAGATTTATCTACCGGAATTAAGACCCCAACTCAAGCAGATCTTCATCCTGTTAAGTGTACTTTACGTGGTGGCGATGGTGATCCTTACAAGTGTCCATTTATTGTCCAACAATGCCTTCTTCTACGACGACTTCATTACCAATTGTCAGCTGGGAATTGCACTCATGTTTGGGTCCATTTCAGTTCTAGGATCTCCAGCTACAGTCATGGCAATCAAGATCGAGCTCAACAGTGTCGGACCATTCACAAATCTCATGCTGGGAGCCACGATGACGGCGGAATTTGTGGTTTTAGTGTCGTTTTCGATTTCCCGGATCATTTGCTCCATTTACTGTGCAGATTTGAACGTCTCGGTGGGGAATTTGATCTTTACGTTGGCAATTGTGGCGTCCAATTTGCTACTTGGAGCATTAATTGGATTCGTGATCATCCTCATCTTCCAGATTCCAGGTAGCACAGCGGACGAACACTTGGATCTTCAGGATCTTCAGACTACAACCCAGTCAACTTACAGTCACAAAGATTTGGAAGCTTCTCCAGACCCTGACCGAATGCCACATCCACACAATGCCTATGTGGAATCAACTGATGAAGGGAGGAGACCGAAATTCTGGACTACGAGGATGTCTCTGTACGTGAAAGGCTTCCTCTGGTTAACGATGGGCTATGTGTTCTACATTTCCTCAACAACAATCAGTGAGGCCACCGTTGCGTCCTACGGTTTGTCTTGGGAAGTGAAATTTGAGCCTTTACTCGTGCTGATGGTGGGTTCCTGCTTGGCTGGTCACTACTCGTTGATTCGCCACGACATGCACGTGATCCTGGACACTGTGGCTCCGTATATGTTCCTACCGTTCTTCGTCATGACTGGAGCCACTTTGAAGCTCGATAAGGTCCTGGATGCTATCCCGCTTATGAGTTTGTACGTGTGTTTACGCTTCGTCTCCGTCTTCATCGCGTGTTACCTGGGTGGACGCTTCCTGCTCAAGCTTTCACCAAGACAATACAACAACCTGTGGCTTACAATGACACCTCAAGCTGGTGTGGCGCTTGGTTTGGCGAATGAAGTCACAGCTTTGAGCTCTGAACCATGGGCGGCCGAGTTCGCAGCGACAATTGTGGCTGCGGTGGTGGTTAACCAGATCATCGGGCCTGTTCTGTGTGCTATTGGATTAAGTCGTGCGGGTGAAAGCATGTATGACCGAGTGGCTGAAGCTCAACCAGTAGATAATGGGGACATATCGAGCGAAAGTGGTAGATCTCTTCGCAGTCGACTTTCCAGCAGCAATATCACCCAGGGAAATGGAGACCCACGGGCTTTACTGCCTTTTTATCAGGTGAAAAGCGCTGTGGTTATTGGCGAGGACGAAGTGGCCTTTGAAATCGCATTGGAGCTGTCATTGTATGGAGCACAAGTGACTGTGCCGCTACTGGACAAGGAACAAGCGGATAAATGGCACACAATTAACGAGACAATCCTCAAGAGGTCAGCTAAAGGAGAACTCATCCAGTACAAGAACAAAGTAAAGGAACGCGAGCATGCGGATGTACAAGGAATGTCTACGGCCGATGTACTGATCTTCACTGGAGACGCTTTACGCACCTTGGAGCATGTCCGGACAATGAAAGCTTTACTGGGGGAAGAACACCCTCGGATGATCGCTATCGTACCTGATTGCTCGTACAGTAAACACCTGAAGGAGATGGGAGTGTTGATCATCCAGCCGTCTATCGCTTTGGCAAACATCGCGACGCGAATGGCTCTACTGGAGAAGAAATTGGCGGAATCCCTCTCATTAGAGATCAGTACGACCAGTGATTTCGCCACGGCGGCATACTTTATGAACCGCGACTCAGTGCACTCATTATCCGAGATGAGGCTCGATGGTCGACGTCTGGCATTGGGCCGGAGTGTTGTTAATCACCACTCTGTCAATTACGACAGACTAGCGGAGGCTTTGGCTGCTGAAAATCTCCCGATGCCTCCTCCACCGTCGCGTGTATCCATGTTCGGTACTTCTGCTGCTGGATTTGATCCATTTGCTCGTCGAGGGGACGGAATGTCGGCGTACGAGCATTTCGTGGTGCAAGATGAACCTGACAATGAGGACAATGTGTTCAATGCTCAGTTTGTACAGCCTTCACCACGATTGGGTGTATTCCCGTCGCCACATAGCAGCAATCCGTACGCCTTCATGAGATCAAGATCGTCCAGGAATTCCGGTGGTTCTGGGCGTCCTCGCTTGAATTCAGGCACAGGAAGTGTCCGTCGGGGGCTTCCACGCACGTACTCGGACGTTGTATAACGACGAGGATGTTCCTGATAAAATACAAAAGACAACTGTACGTGGGAAAGGGAAGTCAGCAGCCAACAGCAATTATCCGGGAAATGAGAAGACCAACGGTACGATCAAAACGAAATCAGCTATAACCTGTGCTTCATTATCCAATTTGCTTCGCAAGACAAGAATCACCATGCCGCATTTGCCAGGCCGTCAAAAAGACAAGTTGACACCAACTATCCAAGGGAAATACGACCACTTACGTGTCCAAACATCACTGAAGGCGAAGCCAACTCTCTTGATCCTCTGGAAAGATGCGCATACCCGTGGAGTGAAAGGTGTTGTCGAGTTACACGTGTCGGACTTGCTGCTAACGGTAAAAAGTGCTCGAGTTAAAGATTTGTTCCCTGTTCTGAACAAAACAATCAACGACAACTACCACGCCGACAATTATTGTCGTGAAGTCGAGAGATTTCTGCTGTACGGGACGAGTGTGAGTCGAGATCGTCGCCTTGATCCGCTCATTCCTGAACTGAGTCTTGTGCCACGGTTCGTTGCGGTCATGCGCGTGTACCCGAAGAGAATCCCAAGGACAAGCTTATCTGTTTCGATCAAGACGCTGACGAGCACGAATCTTGTGCTACACTGCGAGTCATCCGATACTGTGGGAAAGCTGAAAACCAAAATTGAGAACAAGCTAAAGATTTCGAAAGAATGGCAGCGGTTGATTTACGCCGGCAAACAGCTTGAAGACCATCTTGCGCTTTCTACCTACGGGATTACGGATATGAACCGGATTCATTTGGTCCGGAAGATGAACGGAGGAGGGACGTCACGGGTTTTTGCTGATGTTTCGAATACTTCACTACTGAAAGAACGTCAATTGGGGCATGGTGTTAAATGGCGTCTTGTGTCCAAAGGGCTAAATATCGAAGGCAGGTGTGAAAATCCCCAATGTACTGCGTTCAGCCGGATGGCTATTTGTCCCAAGGGCTTTCAGGTGTTTAATCTCATGCGAGATGAAGATATTAAGTGCCCGTTGTGTCATTCAAAGATGACGCCTCGAACTTGCGGATTTTACAAATGTGCCTGGAAATTTGACGGTGTGCAAGTGGAGGATGGCTATTCGATCATTTCCGAGTGGAAGGATGCACGTGGAGACTTAAAGTACTATCGTTTTGACGCTGACAAACATCGCGGATCCGTGAAATGGGAGAGTCTTTTGATTGTGGTCAAACCGTTAGGCGATTTGGTTGGGGGTACTGATCCGTGTGGTATCTGTTGGTCTGGGCTCGGCTCGAGAGACAATTTTGTCACCACAACCTGTGGTCACAACTTCCACTGCACCTGCTTTGATGAGTGGTCTGGACGATGCGTCCAATACGGAAACCTTGTGAGCTGCCCGATATGCCGAGGAGAACTGAAGGCGAAGAAACCGTGCTGAATGTGGACTGTGATGATGTCACTGATGGAGAAAAGCTGTGGCATTATATGGAGACGTCACTCGAACCTTGAATTGCAATGCATGTACTTCAATTTTGTATTCAGCTTTACTATTTTCCCCTGTTTTTCGATTTTGAAGTTGAAGTCGACGTGATTTATCAAATGCAATTACTTTCAGATATCCTGCGAACACACAGGAAGACCGTGAAAGTGTCAGTTGGCTAACCGCGCACTCGGACGTTGTATAGCGAACATAACAAAAGACATCGTGGGAAAGGGTGGTCAGCAGCCAACAGCAAATACTCTAGAAAAGAGAAGACCAACGGTAGGAGCGAAATGTTTTGAAGTTAGGGAAACCCAGTCGCTCATTCTCAAATTTGTTTCACAGGGCAGGAATCATGATGACATCCTCGAGTTTGTTTCGCAAGGCAGGAATTACTTTGCCAGGCCGACAAAAAGACAAGTTGACACCAACCATCCAAGGGAAATACGATCACTCACATGATCTAACACCTCTGAAGACGAAATCAACTCTCTTGATCATGTGGAAAGATGCTCATACCCGTGGTGTGAAAGGTGTTGTCGAGTTACACGTGTCGGATTTGCTGCCAACACTAAAAAACGCTCAAGTTATGGATTTGTTCCCGATTTTGAACAAAAAGATCAACGACAAGTTCCAGGACGATCGCCATCTTCGAAATGTTGAGCGGTTTCTACTCTACGGGACTCGTCTGAGTCCGGATCATCGCCTTGATTCACTTATACCCGAATTGGGCCTTGCTCCACGCTTCGTTGCGGTCATGCGTGCTTACCCGAAGACAAAGCCAAGGACCCGTATATCTGTTTCAATTAAGACACTGGCGAATACGGATTTGCTACTTCACTGTAAGTCTTCCGATACGGTGGAAAATTTGAAGGCCAAAATTCAGAAGAAGCTCAAGATGTGGAAGGGATGGCAGCAGTTGATTTATGCTGGTAAACAACTTGAAGACCATCTTACACTGTCCACTTACGGGGTTACGCATATGAGCCAGATTCATTTGGTCCGGAAGATGAACGGAGGCGGGACTTCTCGTGTTTTTGCTGATATTTCCGATAATTCACTGCTAGAAGAGTGGATATTCCATGGGAATGCTCCCGAGTGGTGTACGTCGTGTCAAGGCCTTAACATCGAAGGCAAGTGTGAAAATCGTCAATGTGTTGCGTTTCGCCAGTGGATTGTTTGCTCTAAGGGTTTTCACAAGTTTAATCTCATGCGAGATGAAGACACCAGATGTCCAATGTGCCAGTCAAAGGTGATTCCTCGTACCTGCGGATTTTACAAATGTGCCTGGAAATTTGACGGTGTACAAGCAGAAAATGGTTTTTCGATCCTCTCTCAGTGGATGGATGCACGTGGAAACAAGTACCACAGATGCTGACAAACATCGAGGTTCCGTGAAATGGGAGAGTCTTCTGATTGTGGTCAAACCGTTAGGCGATTTGGTTGGGGGTACTGATCCGTGTGCGATCTGTTGGTCTGAGCTCGGCTCGTCAGACTGTTTTGCCACCACAACCTGTGGCCACAGGTTCCATTGCACCTGCTGTGATGAGTGGTCCGAACAATGCGTTCAAAACGGAAACCTTGCAAGTTGTCCGATATGCCGTGGAGAACTCAAGGCGAAGAAACCGTGGACTGTGGCGATGTCACTGATGGAGAAAAGCTGTGGCATTACGTGGAGATGTCACCACATTTGCATGCACGAGTTTTGATTTTTTTTTCCCTTCTCGTTTGCTGTTCGTGATTTATCAAATAATTCGACAGTTTCTACTGAAAACACACGAGAAAGTCTTTTCTTGAAAATCACTGTTGATCTAAAAGACTTTTATTCGGTTATTCTCAGATCTGCTTTACCGAAGAGAATAAGCCTTCCCTCGCCAGACCGACAGGGCAATATGCCAACGCCGGGGAAATATTCACAAAGATCTACAAGCACTCAAGTCGAAGTCAATACTTTCAATCCTGTGGAAAGACTCTCATCCCGGCCTGAAGGGTGTCATCAACTTATGCGAGTTCGCATTTAAAAAAGTCTCGAGTTGGAGATTTGTTTCCACTTCTCAATCTGCAACTATCAGGATGAAGACAAAATCCGTGAAGTTGAAACCATGCGTGGCTCATGCTAATCTAGATCGCCTTCTTGATCCTCTCTCGACTGCTTTCACCATGCACGCGTAGAATTGAACTTGCTATATAACACATGTTGAAAAATTGGCCATCAAGTCAATCGGACAGATTTCAATGTACTCATAAGTTGAGATGGTTAATCAGAATTCGAGCCACAGAGAGATTCTCTCTCTCAGGGACCATCAATATGACGATTCATGCGCACGTTTGCGTAACTCTTTGCGGAATCATGCACATGTCCAAACTTGATCCCAAAAATGTTTCCTACCAATAAGGTTCCTCGTGTTTTTCATCGTTAGAGGCGTAGAACTCGCTTCACTTTCGCCCCTAACGATACGAAAAACCAGTTACAACTTTTAGAGAGGGAAATCGTCGAGTGAATATCCTGGAAAAGAGAAAACCAACGGTAGAAGAAAATGTTGAAGTTCGGAAAATCCTCAAGTTTCCTTCCATGATCACTATCCAATTTACTTTGCAAGGCAAGAATCACGATGCTGCATTTGCCAGGCCGCCAAAAAGACAAGTTGACACCAACTATCCAAGGGAAATACGACCACTTACGTGTCCAAACATCACTGAAGGCGAAGCCAACTCTCTTGATCCTCTGGAAAGATGCTCATACCCGTGGAGTGAAAGGTGTTGTCGAGTTACACGTGTCGGACTTGCTGCTAACAGTAAAAAGTGCTCGAGTTAAAGATTTGTTCCCTGTTCTGAACAAAACAATCAACGGCAACTACCACGCCGACAATTATTGTCGTGAAGTCGAGAGATTTCTGCTATACGGGACGAGTGTGAGTCGAGATCGTCGCCTTGATCCGCTCATTCCCGAACTGAGTTTTGTGCCACGGTTCGTTGCGGTCATGCGCGTGTACCCGAAGACAAAGCCAAGGACAAGCTTATCTGTTTCGATCAAGACGCTGACGAGCACGAATCTTGTGCTACACTGCGAGTCATCCGATACTGTGGGAAAGCTGAAAACCAAAATCGAGAACAAGCTAAAGATTTCGAAAGAACGGCAGCAGTTGATTTACGCCGGCAAACAACTTGAAGACCATCTTGCGCTTTCTACCTACAGAATTTCGGATACGAGCCAGATTCATTTGATCCGGAAGATGAACGGAGGAGGGACGTCTCGGGTTTTTGCTGATGTTTCGGATAATTCACTACTACGCACATTGGAATTCACCCGAGATGCTCCCGCATGGCGTATGGTGCTGAAAGGACTCAGCATTGAAGGAACGTGTAAAAACGCTCAGTGTGCTGCGTTTCGGAAGATGGTTATTTGCCCCAGGGGATTTCGGGAGTTTAATCTTATGCGAGATGAGGACATTCAGTGTCCGATGTGCCAATCAAAGGTAACTCCTCGAACCTGCGGATTTTATGATTGCGCATGGAAATTCGACGGCGTTCAAGCAGAAGATGGTTATTCGATCATTTCCGAGTGGAAGGATGCACGCGGACACAAGTATCATCGCTTTGATGCTGACAAACATCGCGGTTCCGTGAAATGGGAGAGTCTTCTGATTGTCGTCAAGCCGTTGGATCAATCTGCTGGGGGTACTGATCCATGCGGAATTTGTTGGTCTCAACTCAGCTCGTTGGACGGTTTTGTCACTGCAACGTGTGGTCACAGCTTCCATTGTACCTGTTTTGATGAATTGTCTGATCGGTGCGTTCAGTCTGGAAGCCTTGTGAGCTGTCCAATATGCCGTGGGGAACTCAAGGCATCTCCCTCTGCTTAATGCGTGGACTGTGGTGATGTACCTGATTGGGAAGGGCCTTTAATGCCTAATATGAAAATATTTACAGATACACCTTTAGTTCAAAAAGCACGTGAAAGTGTATTAGAATTTCTTTTAATAAATCATCCATTAGATTGTCCTATTTGTGATCAAGCATCTGAATGTGATTTACAAGATCAGACCATGATTTTTGGTTCAGATCGTAGTCGTTTTTTTTTTAAAAAACGCGGTGTAGAGGATAAATATTGTGGTCCTTTTATTAAAACTATTATGACTAGATGTATACATTGTAACCGTTGTGTTCGTTTTGCTAATGAAATATGTGGAATTGATAATCTAGGTACAACAGGTCGTGGTAATAAAACAGAAATTAATTTCTATTACCCTCAAATTTTCAATTCTGAATTTTCAGGTAATTTAGTTGATTTATGTCCTGTAGGTGCCTTAACATCAAAACCTTATAGTTTTAAAGCACGTTCTTGGGAATTAAAAAGAAAAGAAGGTATAGATATTTTAGATAGTATCGGTTCTAATATTAAAATTGATGTTTTTAATAATGAAATTGTACGTATTCTACCTAAAACTAATTTTAATATTAATAAAGAATGGATATCAAATAAAACTAGATATTTTTTTGATAGTTTAAAATATCAAAGATTACAATATCCATTATTAAAAGATAATGAAAATAATTTTCATAAAATCTCTTGGTTAGAGGCTTTAAATATAATTAATCAAAAATTGATAACTATTGATAGTTCTAGTATTAAAAGTATTGTTGGTGATTTAACTGATTTAGAATCACTTTTTTTATTAAAAAAAAATTTAAATAAATTAGGAATTTCTAATATATCTTTTGAACATTTTTTAAAAAATCAACAAAGTAAAATTAATTCTGATTTAACTTCAAATTTTTTATTTAATAATACTTTAAAATCAATTGAAGATTCAGATCTTTGTTTAATAATAGGTAGTGATATTCGTAAAGAGGGTTCTATTTTAAATATTCATTTAATAAATCGTTTAAAAAAAGGTAATTTTAAAATAGCTT
>JAUMGV010000036.1:588707-688196 GCA_032432875.1 Phytophthora meadii
CGCATGGAAATTCGACGGTGTTCAAGAGGAAGATGGTTTTTCGATCATTTCAGAGTGGAAGGATGCACGCGGACACAAGTATCATCGCTTTGATGCTGACAAACATCGAGGTTCCGTGAAATGGGAGAGTCTTCTGATTGTCGTCAAGCCGTTGGATCAATCTGCTGGGGGTACTGATCCATGCGGAATTTGTTGGTCTCAACTCAGCTCGTTGGACGGTTTTGTCACTGCAACGTGTGGTCACAGCTTCCATTGTACCTGTTTTGATGAATTGTCTGATCGGTGCGTTCAGTCTGGAAGCCTTGTGAGCTGTCCAATATGCCGTGGGGAACTCAAGGCATCTCCCTCTGCTTAATGCGTGGACTGTGGTGATGTACCTGATTGGGAAGGCTGCGGCGTTACATGGAGATGTCACCACGAACCTTGGATTGCAGTGCATGTAGTAGTTTGTTTTTATTTTCCAGTTTACATTTTCCCCCGTTTGGAGTTAGCCGAAGTTAATGAATGAATGCAAAACCGACAGCATGATGTGTAGTGTGTTTGCCGTTCATGTTCATGATTTATGTGAGCATACGATACGAGACGATCCTTTCTTGAAAGTTTCAGTTGTTTGGTCTAGTTTGCAAGTAGAAGCTCTTTCTCAATCCTATGGAAAGGAAGAACAGATTCAGGGCAAGTTGAAAATTATGAATCAGCGTTTAGTGTAGGAGCTTCGCTGGAGTTCGAACAATTCGCTGCTCTACGTGGACGCCTTCCCATCGAAGGAACCCACGATGCAATGCGTTTCGGGTTAATCGCCCCAAGAGTTTATCTGATGAGAGACAAACATACCAAGTGTCGAATGTGGGTACAAGTACCATCGCTTTTATGCCGACGAGCAGTGCGGATCTGTGAACTGGGAGGCTTTTCTGACCGCAGTCAAACCGTCGGGCTTATCAGTTTTGGTCAAGCCTTGACTCGAGTGATGCTAGTTTTGCTATTACCACGGCGTGCGGACAGCACGTAGCTGAAGAACTTAAGACATCATCATTAGGAAATTGAAGTGATTAACTGGTACTACTACTTGGCTATTGAATTTTGATTGTGAATTGAATTTTCGAATGCAAATCATTTCTTATCATCTGGATAGCTTTGTGGAAGAAGAAGAAGTTGATTAACTGCTTAGTGGACCTATCGTTTCGCTAGCGATGTAATATCTACTTACGACAGCTTAGTTTACATCCGGGGAGTCCATATTCGGTCACTGGATTCGGGTAAGTTTTTTGGTTTGGGAGGATCGAAACCCATTCCCTGAAGAACCGAAACCACAACTTCGCCATTCAGCTCCAGTTCCTCACAGTGCAGATAGATATGTTGGTAATGTCGATGAAACGAATTTATCACACTTTGAGTGCTCACTTTTTCTGTTTCCGTCTCCTTGAAGTGAATCTTGTTGCGTAGCTGCCAAGTAGCATGGAAAGCAATTGCTGTGTGGACTCTCCACAACAGCAACAGTAGTTTCTGGTGTTGTTTCCAGTCCGCAGTAACATCTCGTGACTGCGGGAATAGTAGCAATCTCCAACTTAAGTCGACTGTGAAAATTTTGCTCCATGGCACCCATAGTGACTGCCACATTTCTTGTAATCCTGGGCACGAGAAGAAACAGTGTTCCAGCGTTTCAATCGCTACACACGACTCTCGAACGCACTGCTGGATCGTTGGGTTTAGTCTTTTCAGGAAATATAGCCGTGACCCAACAATTAGGTCTCCAAAGAACAATCGTAATAGGACATCATGCACCACTGGAACCAGGCATCTTCGCAGTGACAGATATTGGGATAATGTAGCATGAATGCGCATTGGAGGGCATCCGAGTTCCCTCATAGGGTGAGAAGCTACTGCTTGATTCGGTTGTAGTAGTACATTCCAGTCACTCCGCCGAAGATTTGGGAAGAAAATAACGCCTTTGTCTGTTTGTACTCCACATGAAGGAGGGAAGGGCCCCCGTGTCGAAACCCCAACCCCTCCTGCCTCTGGGTGAGGCAAAACACGTCGAAACACTTGGGTTAATTGGCGGTACAGCCTAAATATGTCGCTTACTTTGATCTGCGATCCAAGCAACGGCATCACCAAGCCGCGAATCTTGCAGAAGAAGTTAAAAGGTGTGGGCCACTGGTGAGAGGCGTCCAGCAGGTCGGCTAAACACCATATCTCTTCAGTTGCTAGTTGACGGCAAAGACTTCTGAAGGAGTTAGTTCCAACCCCCACAGGCTGTCGAGCCAAACCTGTACGATGCCACACTTGGAAGGCTGATGATATGCTCCACCAGATCGGAGAGTACAGCGCGTACTGAACGGCCTTTGCTCTCGTATACGTCAAGGACAATCTCCGAGGCCACTGAATTCGTTTCCAGTCTTTTAACAACTTGCGCCACCACAATGGCAGCATGGTTTCCCGCCATCCCGGAGGTTTTGGGGGGATGGATAGCTTTGTGGTACATTGACCACTCGACGGTCCAGTGGACCACCAGGACTCCTGGCAGGAGGCCCTTGGACATGCAAGTCGATCCGGATGTGTATTGGAGTTCATGAACAAGGACAGATTCGACCTGTAGTACCGGTACATGTGTACATACTGTATTGCAGCTCAGAATTGGAGGTGCTGGATCAATTTGATCAGCTTTCGATGAGTCTCTGTGGCATGGTACCTGTACATGTATTGATGATCAATATGATCAGCCTTCGATGAGTCTGTGGCACGTACAGTACCTACTACGTAGTATATTGAAGATCAATATGATCATCAAATTGGATGATCCATGCCCATACCTCTTTGCGGAAACATGCACATGTTCAAAGAACCACGACTTGATCCGAAAATGGCTCCTGGTGTCACAGCTATGCAGAATCTACACTGTACCTCAGTGGCACCAATCAATCATGTGTGTGTCTGGAAAGTCACCATGATAATACTGGTGCGTAGTACTACCTACAGAACATAGTATAACAACAGTTATCTAAGCTCACTCTCGCTGAAAGACAGTTTTGTCGATCCTAAACGTGATCCTAAAGATACGGAGCATCTGGGCTGCAAACAAACCCGATATGCTCGTTTCCTCCTTCCTTGTCCAGGACTAGGAGAAACCTTCAGCTCATTATCTATTTCTCCACCTCCAAGCTACAACTCCAAAATATGCGCTTCTTCTCTCAAGTTCTGGCTGCAGTAGCTGTCGTGGCTTCAGGTGTTGCTGCTGAATTGGAAAAAGGTGTCCTACTAGGCGAGATTTTCGGTGGACCCCACGGTGACAAGTACTCGGACATCGACCTTGTTTCGGCCGGACAATCGGTCAAGGCTGTCACTATCCGATTTGGTGATCGTGTGGACGCTGTCGCCCTCGATGTAGTTTCGCCGGAAGGAAACCCGAGTACCCTATATCACGGTGGCAATGGAGGCGAGAAGGACACCCGTACGCTAGCAGCTGGAGAGTACATCACGGGTATCGAGGTCCACTGGGGCAAATACTACCGCAAGACTCGCGTCATGTACCTCGAGTTCACCACGAATGCCGGTAACGTTATCTCTGGAGGAACACCTCAGGAAAACACGGATAAGATGGATACGGACACCGCTCCTGAAGGTTACCAGCTGGGTGGCTTCATGGGATTCGCCGGTAACGAATTGGACTCGGTTGGTGCCATCTGGACGAGCATTGAGCCCGTAGTGTAAATGATTTTCCCCATTAGGGCTTAACGTTTTAACAACCTTTCAACTTCAAGTTAGGGTAACCCCGTCGCACGTTCTTGAGCTCTTTTTCGTTCGCAGAATCGAAAATACCATGTCGTGTTGGCCAGGTCGATATAAAGACAAACTAAAGCGCTCCAAGAGGAAACACCCACCGGTAAAAATGAAGGCGAAGCTTACGCTTTCAATAATGTGGAAAGATGCTCATATCGGTGGAGTTAAGGGTGTCGTCGAGTTAAACGTGTCGAGGTTGCTACTACGAAGAGCTCAGGTTAGAGATCTGTTCCCTGTTCTCAACAAAAGGATCAACGATAAGTACCAGACCAGTGGGGGTTATCGAGAAGTCGAGAGATTTCTACTCTATGGAACTCGTGTAAGCAGTGATCGTCGGCTTGATGAACTCATACCTGAATTGGCTGTCGTTCCACGGTTCATTGCCGAGATGTACGTCTACTCCAAGAAAATGTCGAGAAGAAGTATCTCTGTTTCGATTAAAACGCAGACGAATGAAAATCTTGTGCTTCACTGTGAATCCTCCGATACGGTGGAAAGCGTAAAAGCCACAATTGAGAAGAAGCTGAAGATTTCGCAAGAGTCTCAGAGGTTGATTCACGCAGGAAAGGAACTTGAAGACCATCTTGCACTTTCTGCTTATGGAATTACGGATATGAGCAAGATGTATTTGGTGCAGATGATGAACCGAACAGAGGTTTTAGCTGATGTCAGGGATATTTTGTCCTGTGCTAAAGCTCGTGCATGCCATGGTCTCAACATCGAAGGCAAGTGTGAAAACCCTCAATGTGCTGCGTTTCGACAAAACATCATTTATCCTTGGGGCTTCCAGGAGTTTAACCTCATAAGAGGAGAGAAAGCCACCCAATGTCCGACGTGCCAGTCAAAGGTGACTCCACTAACGTGTGGATTTTACAATTGTGCTTGGAAATTTGACGGCATCCAAGTGGAGAATGGTTTTTCGATCATCTCTCAGTGGATGGATGCACGTGATAACAAGTACCATCGCTTTAATCCGGTTGATTATCGGGATTCCGTGAAATGGGAAAGTCTTTTGATTGTGGTGAAAAGGTTAGACGAATCTGTGGCTCTGTGTGCGATCTGTTGGACTGGACTAGGGTCGCCCGACGGTGGTTTCGGAGCTTCCAGTTGTGGGCACAGCTTTCATCGCTCTTGTATTGACAAATGGGCTGAAACTTGTGCCCAATCTGGAAACCTCGTGAGCTGTTCAATATGCCGTGAAGAACTGGGAACTGAACTGGCTTAGTCGTGGTGATCATGCAAGTAACGAAAGTTACAAAGCACAAGTCTATTTTTCTTGTAGCCAGCATACACTTCCAACCGTTGGTAAATTTTCGTAAGTAGTTACGAGGACATTTCTATGAAGTATCGACAAGGTTCGTGTTCGTGAGCGTCTTAATCGAAACTGATATACGGGTTCTTGGGTTTCTCCTGGAACAAGCACGCATTACCGCCACAAACCGTGGGGTAAGACTAAGCTCGGGTATAAGTGAATCAAGGCGACGTTCCGGACTCACGCGAGTCCCATAGAGTAGAAACCGCTCAACACTACGAAGATGGCGATCTCCCTGGTACTTGTCGTTGATCTTTTTGTTGAGAACTGGAAACAAGTCTTTCACCGAAATGCTTTTTAGTAGCCAATTCGACACGTGGAGCCCGATGACACCCTTGACTCTACCGGTATGAGCATCTTTCCATAAAATTGAGAGTGTCGATTTCACCTTTGGTGATGTTTTCAGGCATGAGTATTTTCTCATTGAAGAGTTTAGCTTGTTTTTTTGTCGGTCCGATAAGCGCGGCATGACGATTCTGGCCTTTGAAGGAAATTTGAGAATGCGAAAGGGTTTCCGGGCGGATGAGGGGTTGACGATGTGCTTCGCTGTAAGTCCTCCGATACGGTGGGAAAGCTGAAAGCCCAAATTGAGAAGAAGCTCAAGATTTCACAGCAATCGCAACGGTTGGTTTACGCTGGTAAGCAACTTGAAGATCACCTCACGCTGTCCACTTACGGAGTTACGGATATGAGCCAGATTTATTTGGTCCGGAAGATGAACGGAGGTGGGACTTCACGAATTTTTGCTGATGTTTCCGATAATTCACTACTGAAAGTGCGCAACTTCTCTGAAGAAGCTCCCGTGTGGCGTACTGCTCATCAAGGCCTTAACATCGAAGGCAGGTGCGAAAATCCTCGTTGCATCGCGTATCAACACAAGATCATTTGCCCTAGGAATTTCCACGAGTTTAATCTCATGCGAGATGAAGACACCAAATGTCCAATGTGCCAGTCAAAGGTAATTCCTCGTACCTGCGGATTTTACGAGTGTGCCTGGAAATTCGACGGCGTTCAAGCGAATAATGGTTTTTCGATCATCTCTCAGTGGATGGATGCACGTGGTAACAAGTACCACCGCTTTGATGCTGACAAACATCGAGGTTCCGTGAAATGGGAGAGCCTTTTGATTGTGGTGAAGGTTGCGAATCCGCGGCAGTCTCAGATCCGTGTGCGATCTGTTGGACTGGATTGGGCTCGTCCGACGGTGGTTTCGACACTTTTGCGTGTGACCACAGCTTCCATCGCACCTGTATTACAGAGTGGTTTGGAACGTGCACCCAATCTGGAAACCTCGCGAGCTGTCCTATTTGCCGCGGAGAACTAGGAAGTGAATGATCTTGTTTAACGTGTGGTGGTGAAGGTTGGGTGGTTCATTTGGAAAACAGTGTCAAATTTTGGTTTTCAATTGGTTTTTGTTAAAATATCTATGCGGACCTGATCGCGTCCTTGTCGACTGAGACTCGTAATCACGAGTAGTGTTTTCGGATGCAATACTATAGACTGCTAGCCCACGTGAGATTTTTTTTCCGTCCAGTATTTTGTGTAATGCTTCAGGAGTAAAGTCGTCTTTCAACTGCTTCATCCTCTTGAGCATCGTATCAGGGTTATACCCGTGCTTCTCAATGACCAGGAACACATATTTGTACTGTTCGCACAGTTTTAGGCTGATCGAATCGAGTTGTGACAAAATTTGTGGCGCCTTGAAATCCAGTCTGTAGCAGTTCTGGGGGATCAACCGTTGGCACGGTAGTGTGCATAGTCGACCACTTTTAAGACCTCACTCGAGAGTCGTCCAGAAACAGCATTGAGATTCGCCACGTCGTCCAGTTGATTTAGAGACTTGCTCCTCGTCAGGTGCGCTGCCGTTGCGGATGAAACTTCTCGGAAAGCGATTTGACGAGTTTGGACGTGTCTCTACGAATTCTCAAGAACCGGTTGTTGTTGTCCCTGGTAGCGGATATCCCGTCGCAGCAAAAGATGCTATAGAGCACGATGGAATTCAGACGCATAGGGATGGTGTTGAACACTTGAGCTTTGGTGTGCAAGTTGCGAAGTGAGCCTGCAAACAGCAAAATAAAGTGGTGATGATAATACTGCCTCCAACATCTACACCTACCAGAAAATAAAATTCTACTGCAGGGAATAGATTCTGAAAAGTGAAAACTAAGTTGTCCTAGATATTCAAACTGTTACCTAACCATAGTAAGAATCCTGGAAAAGATGGAAATTAACGGTAGATCAAAGCTTCAAGACTCTCGTCGAGAAAGCGTTCATTCTCGAATTTGCGGGCTGACAACGAGGAGTTCCTCAATGTTGGGTTTTTCAAGACATCAGAGACAAGATGCTCACACGCATTTTCAAGTTCCGCTAAAGAAGCCATCGCTGTCCATCCTATGGAGAGATGCCCACACCCGTGGAGTAAAGGGAGTTGTTGAATTACAAATGTCAGATTTGCCACTACAAGGCGCTCGTGTTAAAGATCTGTTCCCGATTCTGAATGACAAGATCAACTCCACGTTCCATGCCGACCGCAGTTTCCGAGAAGTCGAGAGCTTCCTGCTCTACGGAACTCGAGTGAGTCCGGATCGTCGTCTTGATCCGCTCATACCCGAACTGGATCTCGTCCCACGGTTTGTTGCAGTCATGCGTGTTTACCCTAAGAAAGTACCAAAGACGAGCATCTCGATTTTCATCAAGACGTTGACGAACAAGAATATTCTGGTTCACTGTCTGACTTCTGACACCGTAAGCTACGTGAAATCCCAAATTCAGAGCCAGTTGAAGGTTACCTGTGCCTTCCAACGGTTGATCTACGCTGGGAAGGAGCTTAAAGACCATCTTGCGCTTTCTACCTACGGAATTACAAGTATGAGTCAACTGCATTTAGTCCGGATGATGAGGGGAGGTGGAACTTCTCGACTTTTCGCTGACGTAGCGGATCTCTCGCTACTACAAGAGATTGAATTCTCTCCAAGAGCTCCTGAATGGCGTCGCGTAACGAAAGGGTTAAATATCGAAGGCGAGTGCAAAAACCCACGATGTACTGCATTTCAGCAGCAAATTATTTACCCCAGGGGTTTCCAGGAGTTTAATCTCATTCGAGACGACGATACTAAGTGCCCAATGTGTCAGTCAAAAGTGACACCTCGTTCTTGTGGGTTTTACGACTGCGCCTGGAAATTCGACGGCGTCCAAGCGGGTGACGATGTTTCGGTTATTTCACGCTGGAAAGAAGCACGCGGGGAGAAGTGCCATCTCTTTGATGCTGACAAGTTTCACGGTTCTGTAAGATGGGAGAGTCTTCTGATCGTGGTCAAACCGTTGGACGAATCTGTGATGGTAGCTCTGTCACCACGAGCAAGCATGAACAACGCTGAGCCGTGTCCGATCTGTTGGTCTGGGCTCGGATCTTCTAAGGGTTCCGCTACTACTACGACGTGTGGTCACAGCTTCCACTATAAGTGTATCGACGAGTGGTCTAGGTGGTGCACCCGATACGGAAACCTTACGAGCTGTCCATTGTGTCGTGGAGAACTGGAAGCACAAGCTGCTTAGCGCGTGGATGTAGCGGAGTTTGAATTGTTGTTTTACGAACCAACATAATTTTTTTTCACTTTTTATTCTTGCTATCCCCCAGCCATGTGTTTAAAAACTGAAGATGATTAACTAGTAATTTCCTGGTTGTTACTGCCGGTGGGACTCAAACAACTGACACCTGCGTAGCTTTTGTGATACATTTGGCTAGCAGGGGGCCAATTGTTGTTTTTTTTCACAATCACAATCAAACCTTCAATAGCAGCCAACCAGTTAATCAACTTCAATTTCCTTTGAATGTGTTTGGGTAGGCTTAACAGTGGGTTCGTGATAGCTCTTCCTAACGTCGCTCAACCCCACAATTCAGCAGTGTGTTCGGCCAATACACGTGCTTGCTTCTCTTGTTGAAAGGGTGGCGTTGTCAAGAGATTGAGACGGTGGAACATTGCTTTTTCGCGTGCCCATCGTTACGGCCGACGTGGCACCAGATGTGGAAACACTGGGCAGGCGTTTTCGTGACGAATTTGACTTGGAGGTTGCTGCTCTTCCCAAAATCACAAGATATATATCACACTACTGATCTAACAGTTAGATCTCGGAAAATGCCCCAAATTTGATCAGTCAAGGTAGAACAGTCTATCTAATTCACTAATAAGCGGGGCATTGATCATTCGAGCCGAAAGACTGTTCAGTCTATCCTATACGAGAATCCCCAAGGTACAGATGAGCAGAGCATTGGATGGGGGTAAAAACGCTAGTTCGTGTGTGTGTCGTTCTTCCACGGGAAGAACATGTACCGTGCCCAGACCATGAGAAACCTTCAGCTCATTAACTGATTTTCCTCATCCAAGCAACAACTCCAACCATGCAGTTATCCATTCAAATCCTGGCTACGGTGGCTATCATGGTGACCGGCGTCGCTGCTGAATCGACACGTGGCGTCGTGGAAGGCAAGATTTTCGGTGGACGAAGTCATGGTAAACCCTACTCAGAATTGGATTACACTCCGCCCGGACTGAAGGTCAAGTCGATCAGCGTCCATGCAGACAGACGCGTCGATGCCATCTCCCTCGATGTGGTTTCCCCGGATGGTACTCCCAGCACCTTTTACCACGGCGGCAAAGGTGGAATCAAGAAGGCTCACATGTTAGAGGAAGGAGAGTACATCACGGGGATGGAGGTCAACTGGGGCAAGTACTACCAAAAGACTCCCGTCATGTACATTGGATTCACGACAAACAGGGAAAAATACATCGATGGTGGATCCGAAGACATAGAGAACCCAGACTATATCGGATAGGAAACCGCTCCTGAGGGTTACCAACTTGGTGGTTTCAAAGGCACCTCCGGTGACGAATTGGACTCGGTCGGTGCCATCTGGACGCCTATTGAAACGGTGAAATGAATGCAGTTTTTGCCACTAGGTGAATGACTCTAGTCCAACGATAGAATCCTTCATATCCGAATAATTCGCATCAACCACTTCTTACTCGATTTCATATAAGTTTCGTGTTTGATCAGGTTTAGTTGCTAGCACAATTTAGCTTCACTCGTTAGTTGGTGAAGATGTTGAAGAAGAAAAACTTAGTAAAAAAAAGTTAGTGATAGTTTGTTAAGGTGTAGTTGTGTTACAAGTCAGATGTGCAGATTTGTTCCCGGTTCTCAATCGCAAATATTTTAAGTTAACTACACGTCTAAAGAGTAAATTTAATGAAAATTCACGGCATTCTGAACTTGTGAGGGATTGGATAATTGCTTTGATGTCCAAACCCGACAGGATATCGTTCCTAAGCAGCCTCTCAAGTTTGCTTGTTCTACGATGAGAAAGACCTGAAGGACCATTAAATGGTCTTTGTAAAACTTTTACGCTTCCTGCTTGCAGAATTAGGAATGGGAACTAGATCCGACTGATAAAACTGGGCAGGTCTCCACGAAATTTTTGCTGTCACTACAGATTCGTCTCGGTGAAGTTCGTCTTTACCTCAATTATCACGATTATTTTTTAATTTTCGAGCATTGTATGCCTCAACGCTCTAGGCCGACAGTCCGAGAGCAGCTGCATGTGGATGGTCAGAGATGATGAGAAATCGATTTTCTTTTGTTATTTTGTTGTTTCTCTGGCAGCCTGATATGCAGTAGACGATTTCCCAAAGTCGCCTTTTGGCTTTTGTTGTTGCAAGTTGACCTGTTGATGATGCAAAAGTGATTGTGATGTCAATACAAAATTATTAATCCAAATTTGTCGGGGTCCAAATGCATTACTAGTACCTCGTTGTAGAATTTGTGCTTCGTTGTCTACACCTTTGAGTACCGTGGATGTCACAGCGGCTACAGATTTCGCTCTCGCCAAGCTGAATACTGAGGATTCCATGCCCGCTTGAGGATCTACAAACCGAATGAGCTCGATGAGAAAGAAGACGAAGACGACGGCCACCGAATGTTCTCTTGGCTCTTGAGTCAGGCCAACGCTGTCAGTGCTATGCAGAAGGTTCTCAGCTCCATGTCCGACGATATGGCTGATGCTGTTATGGCGCTGTCTAGGAAGGAAGTGGACTACATTTTTGAGCAGGGCCAGCCAACGCTCGCCAAGGTCGTTCCTGTTTATAATCCGAACATGTTCCCGAACGATCTCAGCTCTACTAGTATAGCTTAATAAAGACCCTATGGCACCAGTAGTTTTTGGTTCGTGGTTGAAGAGATTTTATTTTGTTCGATATCCCGCTTCTATAAGTTTGGTAGAAGTCATGAATGATGATTCTCCCAAACGACGTTGCCGCGTTTTCAGTCGTACTGGTGAAAAGTTTTAGCAATGATGCACCAGCGCTCGTCCACTTTGATAAGTGTATGGAAATCAGTGTAATTCAATCCAGCCGCGTCGTTCTCCATGTCGACGCGGACCACGGCTGTCGTTGGAGTGATACTCAGCACGTCCGTGTGGGTCTTCACTTGAGTCGCGGCTCCGGGGCCTCCTGGTGGTCCACTGGTGTACGCACCACAAAGCTACGCACTTGGCAGGCGTTCGAGTCCCTCCGGGGACTTACTTTCCAGATGATAAGAAATGATTAGCATTCGAAAATTCAATATCCCATTCAAACAATTCACAATCACAATCAAACCTTCAGAATTCAATAGTCAAGCCAAGTAGTAGCAACCAGGAATAACCAGTTAATCAACTTCAATTTCCTTTCCTTGAGTCGCGGCTCCATGACGGCGCACAAATTCGTACAAGTTCTCGATTGGCCCTCCCAGCAGTGAGTCTCCTGAATAACCGTACATCACGGCATCGCTGTGGAATGCTTGACTGAGCGTCTTGGTGTCGCCAATCTGCAAGCCATCGATATAGGTTTGCACCGCGGCAACAACGAGCTCGTATTCTTGAGTGGGAATGGTCTTGGACATGGTTGGCGGTGAAAACAGAAATGAGGTTCTCTCAACATGGTTTATTCTAATATGTTTTAGTGTGGGTGATTGCGTGGGAGTTATGTCAACGCAATCTACAGCAGAGAGATTGAATATACGTGCGTCAATTCTTTGCTGATAGCCTAAACTACTTGGCCAATACCAATCTCTCGTGCTGTATATTCTCTGCTGTAGATTGCGGTGACATAACTCCCACGCAATCACTCACACCAACATAAACCATTTTCATTTCCACCAACCATGTCCAAAACCATTCCCACTACGCATGAAAAAAAGCAGACGCATGGCTGGGCCTGAACAAAAACTAGCTCGATATAAGCTGAACAATTATCGCCAGTACATGTAGTGAAATATCATTGAAGTTCTTTGTAGATCGTAATCGTGACAACACTTATGAGAAATAAATCGGATTGATAGCCCCACAGTCATGCCGGTTTCATTCACTTGTATGAAATTTTCCTGTTAGGCCATATCTTCAACTTCACTCGCACTCGGCTCCTACCATGGACAATAGCGAACGGGAACCAGATCCGATATGAATGGTAATTTGGCGGATTACAAGCCGCATAAGCTTAGGATAATGTTACCATGGACTTGATGCTGCCAGCGATGTTCTGTTCGGTAAGGAAGCCTCTTAAACGGTTCGACAAATCCGAGACAGTCATTATATCTTCATGTGTGAACAGCGCTATTCCATGTTTAATCGCTATGAACTTGATTTACATTTCTAAAGGATTGATTATGATTTTGAATGGATGGAATGGGATATTGATAACTCTACCGCCCATTTCCACAACGTACTTTTACTTATGCGATTGTTGGTATTGAGCTTGTGTTGTTGGTGGCAAATGTGGATTAAAGTTAACAAAACCTGTTCTACTTGTCTTGTCCTCCTAGTAGTTCCACCTTGTTGTGTCCTCGTTGTCGCTCGAACTTAGCCGAGTGTCCTCACACGTCAACCACCCAAGTAAGCGTTCCTCTTCTTTAGCCAATAGAAGAACAGTTCCGTTGAATCGTTCCAGTGAACCGTGCATGAGACGGTGCACCGGTCCAACACTCCCACTCACCGGTAGCCTTGCCCATGATGCCGCTTGCCTCACGCAGATACTTCAGCGTCTTGGTTCCAGGTGCTTTCGTCAGCAACTCAGACAGCTGCTGCTTCGTGTCAATATAGTCGACCTTAACCGTTCCATTTTCCACGTTGTCCCTCGTGAAGTGATGCTTGATGTCCACATATTTCATCCTTGAGTTGTATCCAGCGTTCTTAGCTAGTGCAATTGATCCTTGGTTGTCTTCCCAAATGTGCGTAGCGTTCTCCTGCTCGTGCCACATGTCTTTTAGCATCGCACCCATCCAAAGTACCTGTCGCGAAGTCGGTGCAACTTTTACCGCGGTGCAGGGGCGTACAGTGAACCTGGAAGTGCGACTACTGATGTAATACCAGAGTCGCACAGCAAGGTGGGCGTGTGTTACCTTGTGCTGTCCTCGTAGGTTCGTTGTCTTGGTAATGAGACCCTCGCCGGGGTCGTGAGAGTTTGTGTGAGAGTGAGGGTTCCTTGCGTAGACCGTCGGATGTCCTTCTGGTCCTCACAGGAGCGCTTGAGAGTCGAACGTTTTCCGGTGAACACTTGTGTACACCAGAGATTTCTGAAGTCAAAAGAGAGATTAATACAATGGGAAGTCCTGTCACTAGACTTCCGAGATAACCGCAATATAGAGTTCCGATATACAAATATGTAGCTGCTCTTATTCTTTCCTGGCCCTTGAGCAGTGGGCTAGTTCTCCAGGTCAACTAGGGAAATGTTCACCAGACACCTGGTCTGTCTGGTATTCCCGTAACTTTCGCGCACCACCCTCTAATATATAGAGGGAAAATAAACCAATACACTATCAGTTATATAACAGTCTACCGAGCGTCTTGAGAGCGACTGTCTAGCTCCCAAAACCTGTCCAAACGTACAATATGAAATGGGCTACCGCTAGAGACAAGACAAACGACCCAACTAGTAAATGGAATAGGTGGGTCCTCTCAGGTCTCTACGTTACGCTGATCTCCACCTAACGGGGCTTGATAGGTGAGAGATCACACGACTCAAAGCTTTGTCGTGGCCTTACACTTTCCAATGAACCGACGAATCGACTTTGGGGTTATAACGCAAATTGAACTCTGGTTATCTATCTCGTATCTCTCTGTCTTCTGTCTTCCATATTCTCATATACACTTGGTCTCAGTATAACTCAGGAATCTTCACTTGGGCTCACTATGGTAGTCGGTACAGCGGATCTTGTCGAGTCGACACTTAATGATGTCATTACAGGGATGAGCAGGTTGCGTTTCACTTGATTGCGTGAGGTCGTGTTGGGTACACTTGGTTTCAGTATGGGGGTGGACTTCAGAGTGTCAGAGTCTGGTATCCTGTTCATCAGGGTCTGGAATCATGTGCGTCGGAGACATGTTCATCGGAACCATGTACTCCGGAATCATGTACATCAGAGTCGTAATACCAGAGTCGTGACACTTGGGTCTGATCATCGGAGTCTTGTACGTCGGAGTCTGTTCATCGGAAACTGGTAATGTCTGGAATATTGCTTATATAAGCCGGACACATCAGACTTGTTTACCAGAATCATGTTCGTCAGACTCATGTACGTCGGACTCATGTACGTCGGACTTCATGTACGTCGGACTCATGTACGTCAGACTTCATGGTGTGATATCAGAGTTTCCATGCGTGATACCAGAAATCCATGAGTGTTTTTAGGGTGCGGAGCACGTATGCTACAACGCACGAAGTCCAGTTGGGATATGCGCGGGGTGCGCTACGTCCGGTGCGCGATACTTGGTATCTTGTGGGTATAATTGTATTCCTTGAACCATCATCGTCACACAGGACGGCAACGGGATGAGGTCTCTCAGAGATACATTCTTCTGAGAGACTTTCTGCCAACCTTTAGGCACTCATCGTCGGGGAAAGTCCGGCGATCAGACTGAGTGTTGTTGTCTCTCGGAGTTTGTGCACTTTTCCGAGGAACACTTCTGATCTCTTGGGCCCCTTTGCAGTACAGGTGAAGGTTAATATATATGTTTCTTCCACAGATCCATCATTGTCGCACGGGACATAACCTCGTCCCACATCTCCCTTTCTCCCACAACCCAGTGTACATCCAATCACATCACAGCGTAACGTCCATATCCACTCGAAAAATCGTAATTAGCAACGTGTCACGTTCAAACTCAATGGGAGCGAAGTTAGTCATCGCCGTAATGTTCGCGGCATCCACGCGGAGGAATGAATGGTACACCGGTGACGGCGAGTCGATTTCATCGTTGGACTGGTCAATGACCACAGGAGACATACTTTCACGTTGTGCTTGACGGTCAGTATCGAGCTGACTCAAAATAGACACGCCGTGGGCAACTTGGGTAGCGGATAGCGGCTGGTTTGTGGCCTGACTTCGGCGAGATTGGGAGAATACCATAGCGAAGGATGAGGTACGCTGCGAATAAGGTGGCCGATCACCTACGTGAGCAAGAGTACTCTCGCATCCGGAACTCGGCGAAAGCGATGCTAACTGAAGCAGCTGCGATCCTGGCTGATGCGTATGAGGCTTACGAGCGAGTTGAAACCTCACCAGAGGAGTACTTGCCAATTGTGACAGAACAACGTGGATTCACTCCTGTCTTTACCGAGCATGCCGTAATGATCAACTCTGGATCTTACTGCTCGAACACGGGTTTGCCTACCATCTTTAAGACCTTCCTTAATGACAACGACAATGCTGCTGTCAAGAATTTACTCGGACACTATGGAATTGTCATTCTTGACAAGATCTCGCCTGGCGGCGTTCGGATTCACGTTCGTTCGGCGGAGGACGAAGTGATGCTGGATGGCCAAGAAGTCAATCTGATGGGCAGGAAGTTCACGATTAATCGCAGGTCGTTTTTGATGAACAAATCATTTTTGATGTGTCTGGGATTCACTCTGTCGAAGAAGCGAATGCGATCTTCTTGGCACTGGGGGTGCTGGGGGCGCACCCGTTTATTTTGATTCCTCGAGATGTGAATATGGAGACTCGAATCGTGACCCCGACATGGAGTTTTTACTTTGGCTCGGAAACTACATCTAAGTGCCTCGTAGTGGACGGGTGTATTACCCAGCAGTTGATCTATGGTCGCAACCTGCATTTAGCGAGAGGTAATCGGTCAAATGCTATGGATCCCCCAATTAGGGCTACTACTTGGCGCCAATCGCGATATGGAGTTGTACTGCCATTCGAAGACGACTATCCAAGTCCAAATGTATGTAAGGAAGGAAGGGGTCACCCGCATGCCAGTCACAGGACTGATCCTGAACCCCCTGTGAGTACGAGTGCCCTCATTTTGGCACACAAGAGCTCTGTCAATGTAGCATCGACGAAGGCTGGTGCATCGTTGGAGAGTAACCATGGACTGGGTCACGAAGCCAAGTCTTCCAACCCCCATGGATTGACTGCTCATCAGGAAAGGGTAGATTCACCCAATGCTGACCTGGAAGCTGTGGTATCGTACACGAATGCAATCGAGGATGCTGAAAATCAGTGGATCACTCAAGGAGACGATGTTGATATGTCGAAACATCTAGTAACTGGGTTTAAACGCTTGGAACTGTCGTTCGAACATGTCCGTATACCGCCTTGTATCAGCCGGAAACGACCTCGAAATTGTTCAACCTGATCCAATTCAAGGGGCCAAATCTGGTGTTTTTATAATACCACATCTGAAAACAGGTTAGGACAATGAATATCCTCGTCCAACCCCGTCAAAAAAGCGGGCAACCCGCACAAATCACTGTGAAAAAGACGACGAGCTATTGCTAGAAGAGGCTCTGTTACAATCGGAAAAGAAGCTCAGGTTGCAGCCAATGCCAAACGTTTCAAAGCTGCGGAAGCCTTGCTGAAGGAGCCCAAGAACATGAATTTGATTGTTAACGAAGTCCCCGTCGCTTGGACAACAGCGTTCTTAAAGGACATTACACTTGGTGGTGCCCAAATGATGAATCTGGCTGATATCCACCTATTGAATCGTATATCAGCGCCTAAAAGCATGGACGATGAGAAGGCGAGGACGTTTCATGATCACATATCATCACTGAATTTGCCGGTTGGTAACACCCGAGAGCAGTACATAACGTACTTAAAAGATGCTGTTGACCACCTCCCGACTAACCAGCACAATGAGTGGAACCTTCTTCGCTGGCTCAGCTTATTTAAGCTTCTCGCTCTCGGAATGTGCCCTTCGGTGTTTACTCAGCACAGATGGATGGAGGTGTTGATGGAACATGTAAGTGAAGGTTTACCGCACTGCCATGTTAAGCTCATCTCTTATGAGTCACTGCTGAAGCTACTCAGGAGTAGCCTCGGAAACATTATTCTCAATGCTATCAACCAGGAGGCCCAGCACGCGCAATTGTTCAAGGCTTGAGTGCTCTATAAGCAAGCAAGCTATCGTCATCGGGCTTGCCTATCTTATCGACGAACCTATTGAAATTCAACCAGCAACACCCGCAATTGTTGCGGGAACATCCAATTAGATGATGGTTGAAATGGATGTTGGTCGTCGTGTAAGATTTTGTCGTGGAATGTGCGGGGGATTAAAAAGGGAGGAAACCCATTGATCTCAACACACCTCAAGCATTTTTATTTTTCATTTTTACAAGAAACTCGCTTTAAGGATGAGCCCAGCGGTTTAGTTTTTGGTCCGTTAGAGCTTTGGCGGTCGTGTATTTTTTTCGGACAAGAATGGAGAGAGCAAACAAACAAGATTTTCACGGAGTGGAGGAATAGCTACGATAATTCACGGATCATGTCCAGCAGTAGAGACTGCCGAGATATTCTCACAAACTACCATCCCCAATCGGTTCCTATTAGTTCGTCTACGGTGGCCAAATCAATGTATACGATTCCGTCGTCTTCAGGTACCGCATCACACGAATAGCTGCTTTCCAATGCTGCTGCCCCGGGTTCTCCAGAAAACGAGACAGCTGTGTTACCACGTAGGCGACATCCGAGCGTGTACATGTCGTGGTGTAAAGTAGACATCTGATGAGAGAACGATACGGTCTCGACCACATCTCAGCATGCTCCACATCCGTTCCAGGTGACTGTTCCTTGGACAGTTTCAGTCGTGATGCGCACGGATTATCTACCGGCTTAGCCTTCTGCTGGCCGAACCCGTGATATCGTCAATGTCCCGGGTCTGCTTGATCATGAGCGTTCCTGCCTGCAGGCTGTGATCAATCTCCATGCCCAAGATGAACTTGGCTGCCCCAAGCTCCTTCATCTTAAATTCCGCTTTGAGAGAGTCCTTAACCTCCTGAATTTCACCGGCAGTCTTGGCAGCAATTATCATATCGTCGACGTTCAGGCACACGTCCACATAACCGTTCCTGGAACGCTTCACATAGACACACTGGTCTGCTCCACAGCTCTTGAAACCGTTCCTCAGGAACACGCGGTGGATAGTCTTGTTCCATGCCATTGCAGCTTGCTTCAAACCGTAGATGGCCTTCCCCAGCAAACACACTAGATCGTCATCACCGTAGTACCGTCCGGCATCTCCATGTAGACACGGTCCATCAACACACTGTTCAGGAACGCTGTGTCCGCGTCCAACTGTTCCATGGTGTACTCCAACGCAACACACACTGCTAGAACTACTTGGATCGAGTTCATGTTCGCCACAGGTGAGTATGTCTCAAAGAAGTCGACACCATACTTCTGTTTAAAACCCTTCGCAACCAGCCGTGCCTTGTAACGGATAACGCAACCGTTCTCATCACGCTTCTTGGCGAACGCCCAGCGACAACCGATGGTACGCTTCCCTTCTTCACGTGGAACCAATGTCCATGTAGCGTTATTCTCGTGGGACCTTAACTCTGCCTCCATGGCATTTCGCCACTTCGCCACTTCCGGGCTGGTCATTGCCCCGCATACGACGTCAGCACAACCGCCGCGTTGACAATGTTCGCCACGTACGCCATAACAGCCTCAGCTATCAGTTCTTCCTCATCGATTCGGGTACGCTTAGAGGAAGATGGATCGTCACTTCCTTCGGAATGTACGTAATCACCTCCATCCGAACCGTTCTCCAGCAGGAACACCGGCTCGCGAGGTCGTCGTAACCGTTCCACTTCTGGTTGAAATACCAGACGCTCCTCACGGAACGCTTGAGGCTGCGAATGGTACGCTTCTATTTCTCGTCCTGTTGGTCCCGGACGGCCTGGCAACTGTAACTCCAGCGCTTCAACATCTGGTTCATGCTCTGCCTCATTCTCCTCCATCGGTACATCCGGAGTTTGCTGGCGTTCCACGTTTGTTGGTACCGTTCCATCATCCGCGTCCTTGGTCAAATTAATAACCGTTCCATGGGGCTGTAACGAGGGTGACTCATATATTCCTCCCACTTCACGCTCGTCCAGCTTCACCGACCGTGACACTTTGACCTTGGATGCGTCCAGGTCGTAGACACGATATCCCTTAGCGTTCTCAGCATATCCGAGGAACATACACCTGAAGCTCTTGGGTTCGAGCTTCGTACGCTTCGCGTCCTCGACGTGAGCGTACCCCTGGGATCCGAACACTCGCAAGTGTTCCATCTGCGGTTTCACCTTGAAACCCAGCTCGTATGGAGTCACATCCGTGTGTACGCTGTTGGCGGAACGGTTAATCAAGTACACTGCCGTACTCACCGCCTCTGCCCACCACTCCGTCGACACACCCTTGTAGTATAGCATGCTTCGAGCTTTCTCCATGATGGTACGGTTCATGCGTTCCGCAACACCGTTCTGCTGTGGACTGTATGGAACGGTACGTTGGTGCATGACACCGTTCCGGCGGCACAGTTCTGCAACCGTCTTGTTCACGAACTCCGTTCCATTGTCTGAGCGGAGACACTTCAAGTGTTCCCCCCATTGATTCTCATAGAACGCCTTGCTACCTCGCTCTTTTTCTTCATGAAGTACACAGCAACACACCTCGAGAAATCATCCACAAAGGTCAGAATGTACCTTGCACCACCTTTCGAGAGCGTCCTCATAGGCCCCATCACGTCCGTGTGGACCAATTTCAGCACACGTGAAGTCTTCGTCGTTGACCGTACCGGGAACGGTTCAACCGAGTGTTTCCCCTTCATGCAACCACCGCATAAAGTTTTGACGGAACGGTTCACACGTGGCATACCGTTCGTAGAACGCTGCGTCTTGACCATAGCGTTCTCACTGGAGTGTCCCATGCGAGCGTGCCAGAGCTCCCACTGACTATGAACCCCGGCATACTCCACGAAGCACGCCTCTTCCTGCTCACAGTCTAGCCAGTACGCCTTGCCGACCTTCTTTCCTGAAGCAATCGCGCAAGTCTTTCCCCAAATAATACACGAGGAACGCTGGAACTCCACGGTTAAACCGTTCTCCGCAAGCTTCCCCACCGACAGCAACCGTCTGTCGAGTCCCGGGATGTAATGCACCTCCATCATCTTGATGCGCTTACCGTTCATACCCGTCAGCTTGACCGTTCCTTTCCCTGCAACTCGTAGTTTCTTCCCGTCTGCAATCGTTACCTCGATCCCCGAGACCGTTCCTTCGAAGTCGAATAGGTCTCCACGATGTGGCGTCATGTGCGATGTCGCACCACTGTCAATTAGCCACCCGGCGAGGCGTTCCTCGCCCACGGCAAACACTTCGTCATCCGTGTCACCGTTCTTCCTTGGACAGTCCCGCTTCATGTGCCCGACTTGGTCACACCTGAAACACTTGCCCTTAAAACCGTTACCGTTATGTCTTGAACCGTTACCCTTACGACCGTTCCCTCGGCCTCCCTCGGCCTCCCTTGAACCGTTCTGCGTTACCGTTCGCCTGCAACGCTTTCTCCGTGGTTTCCTTCTTCTGAAGTCGCTCGTATTACTTGAGGAACTTCTCCTTGAACTCGATCAGCGTGATACCCTTTGTGTTCTCGACGATCAACGCGATCAGCTCGTACTCAGGTGGAAGGCTGCTGAGCAGCACCACTAGCTGCCGCGCCTCGTCCACCGGTTCCCCCAACGTCTGGAGACCCACCACCAGCTCGTCGAAAGCGTTCAGATGCTTCGACATAACCGTTCCTTCCTCCATCTTGAACTCGTGCAGGCGCCGTGTGATCGCGACACGGTTGTGCAGCGTGGTACGGTTGTAATACCCCCGAAGAGTATTCCAAGCGTCCATGGCACGGACGGCGGAACGGATCTTGGTCTGGTGTTGCAACCCTACGCCCTGCGCGATGATAGTCGGTGCCTTGGCGTCGTTCAGCAACCACGCCTCTGTGATCTCGTTCTCCGGCTTGATGACTTGAACATGAGCGAGCAGTCCCTTCCTGGCGAGCGTCATTCTCATGTTGTACTCCCAGTGGAAGTAGTTCCCACTACCCAGGAGGACTTCGGCGCGCTTGGTCGTCATGTCTTGAAGCGTTCTAGGAACGGTTGAGCGTGTTACGGCTGTTAACCTGTTGGTATTGAGCTTGTGTTGTTGGTGGCAAATGCCGAAGTGAGTAGATTAAAGTTAACAAAAACCTGTTCTACTCGTACTCAGAACAATTGAAAAGCATCGTCCAAAGCGATAGGAATGGTCACCGGGCCATTTCCACAACGTACTTTCACTTATGCGATAAAGAAATTTTGCGAATTGTCCGTTGTTTTGCAGTATGTGGACTGTAGTGATGTAGCTGAACGAGGCAATATGTAGAACAGTAGAACGTTTCGAGATCTGGAATCTAAAGTGTATTGTGTCGGAGTAGTATCACAATTTTATTTGTAAATTGCTTCCAAAATGTATTTAAGCTTTCCGCTACGTCTGAGTCAGTCACAAAACGCCTGGCGTTCATGATTTCCGCGTCAATTCGACCTAGAAAAAATCAAAACTTGCTTTATTTTGATTGTGATGACGTGGATCACTGCCAAATGCCGTACCCTGTGAAATTACTCAACTGCGATACGACTTGACTGGTTACTACCATTGAGGTGCGCCTGTGTCCGAGAACTAATCGTCTGAAAGAGGCGTAAAAATCAATAGCGGTCGTAATCACCGGTCGTGAACCTACAGTTCCGATCGCAAACAGAGAGCATTTCCGATTTACCACAGCTTTATTTTGCTGTTTGCAGACTCACTTCGTAACTTCCTCATCAAGTCTCAAGCTGTTCAGTACCATTTCCCAAGAATACCTCAATGCGTCTGACTTCGTTTGTGCTCGTGGCAGCAGCCTCCATCTTCGCTTGCTCTGAGGCAGAACTCACCATCAATGACTCGAAGAGTATCACAGAACCCCCCGAACACATGCAGGTCGAGGAGAGCAACAACCGGCTCTTAAGAGTCCACGAAGATGACGATGAAGAGAGATCTACGTCCCAACTCGCCAAATCGCTTTCCGATAAGTTTTTATCCAAGACGCCCTCAGAATTCACGAGAAGTCAGTCGCTATATCGGCTGGACGACATGGCCAAGGCTAAGGCTGTCCCTGGACGAGAGGGTAAGACGCTGAGTGAGGTCTTAAAACTGGACGACAATGCATACTACAAGGCGAAGGGCTTGCCGCTGCCCAAGTCCCCAGATTTGGACGACGCTACGTACCTCAAAACCCTTCGCAAAGAAAACAAAGCTGCATTCCTGACCATTGAGAAGATGGGGTTTACCCCAGATACGATGTTTACGAGGATGAAGCAGTTGGGAGGAGAATATTACGACCTTGTACTCCTGAAACAGTACACGAAGTACTGGATGAAAAAGTACCCCGCCTGGAGTAGCAGTCTATAGGATTAGTCTACACAGTAAAACCTACTGCAGGGAATACATTGGGAGTGGAAGAATACAGATACTGACTAGCACCGAGAGATTACGAGCGATCGTACGGCAACACTAAGGAGCAAACATCCCACATATTTCTGCCCTGAGATGGAAGAATCAAGCGAATTCAACTCTCCTGGACGAATTTCGACACGACGTAACTGTTCTTGGAAATGGACACTGTCGAATCCTGTGAGTCCGAATGTTTTTATCTGGTTGAATGACATCGAGTCTGGTCAAATTGTAAATATGGCGATTGTAGGCTTTCGATTTGTAGTAGAATCTTGGTTGTGTCTTCTTTTGATTTCTTACAACGGAATTTTCCCGTAGTCAGCGATTGCTTCCTGGTTGTCGAAACGGATGCTGCTGGCAGCTTTCAGTTCCGCCGATTGATCTCCACTCGGAACGAATGCCTGAAATTTGGATTGCCCAACAGTCAAGGTAAGAATACTCTATCTACAGCTATTGAATTAGCTTCAGATCGTTTTAAGTTGTCCATTTTTCTAGTTAATCAAATAATGTCCTTCCTTTCTTCTTCCACCGCTCACAGTGAGCAAAATATTCGGGTTTTGCGCGAGAAAACTTCTATTTTTGCACATTCAGGGGAAAAGCGAGTGTGAGTTGCAACAGGAGGAACGAGTGAGTGAATGCACTTATTTCCACTAAGGACATGCGTGTATATGTAGCCCCGTTCTCTATACTTTAAGATTTTTTTCCTAAATCGAGAAAGAATCCTGATGAAGATAAAAACTTAGTGCAATATAGTTTGTGAGAATAAATCTACAGTGCTGGGAGTACGCGTTTCTCCAGTGCTCTCCTCCAGTTGTGCATTTCAAGTACCGGTATTAACACTGAACAGCCAAATTCTGAGGAAAGAACTGTCGTTTCGAGTTTTGCTTTAAACCTTGTTGGTCTGCAATGCTCGGCTCCCAACGGCTATGTAAGTTTTTACTATAATGAATTAGAGGCGACGGGGCGCACGTGATGGAAACTTGGGGTGGTATTTAATATGCACGCAATCACTGTTCGAATTAGCAGTCTATAAGAATACATCGAATTATAAGTATTTCAGCCTAATAGAATCACATTCGATATATTCACGTGAAACTAAGTTTGGGTATGCAGTATGAAGTACGTACCACAAACGTTTTATCCAAAATCAACTTTGCTGGCGTAACAAGAGATATTATTTGTTTTGAGTTCCGAATTTTGGGTAAAAACATTTGAACGGTAGCGATATTGTATCAAACCGATTGATGTGGACAACACCGTAAGAAGAAGAACTGCGTGACTATTCTGAAAAGTATCCAAGCGATGGTTGAAAGAAGCAAGCGCGCTCGAATGAATCCTACAATCCTGGGTGAATCTTGCCATGTGTACCTTCACCCAATTACGTGTGTCCGCGTCGTGTGTCAAAATGGTCCCGACATTCTACATCTCGCCCACATTGTCGCTAAACTCGATGAATTTCTAGACGGTTCTCGAAAATGGACACTTTCGAAAGCCTGTGCTTCCGACTTTTGTTATCTCGTTGATCGCCTTCTGGTTAATATGTCAGCAGAAGTTCCCAACAGTGTGGTGCATCACCCAGAGTATCGTCAATGGCTATTCAATTTGTGCTTGTTCCATGCGGTGGAAGGGGATAATTTGGAGGTTATTCAGTTATTGGTTAAACACTTTCGGGGTTGCCGTGTGCCGATCCCGGTGATTTCAAAATGGGCTCAACGTGGTGCATCAGAGATCTTGAAGTGGTTAGATGGATACGATGTCGAATGGGACAGTGAGGCCGTGTCGACAGCTATCACACACGGGAAGTTTGAATTAGCAAAATGGCTACAAAAGAAATTACTGACTTCCGACGTGGACTCCATGATATATTGGGCGGTGCTAGCAGCAGATAAAGGCAATTTACCAATGGTACAATGGGTGTGTGGTATCATCACAGAAAGAGATGCTGATGGACGTCTTCGTTACTTGCTGGGGGATATGGATACGTGGATAATTGTGGAGACTGCCGCCAGCTCCGGACACCTCCACATTCTAAAGTGGATTATGAATATACCGAACCGTAAGGTGCTTCTCTACGAACTTCTTGGTCGAGAGATGGATGAAGCTTCTTTTGCTAGAATTCCTTTAGCCGGTGCGAATATCGACGTTCTGGTCTGGTTAATTGAAAATTACCCTGACCTGTGTGATAGCAGAAACGCCGACTATTATGCTGCCGTGAATGGCCGCCTGGATATCCTTCATTTGCTCTTTTCTTCTCCTATTGAGATGAAAAAGTCACCGATAGCTATGAGTCTTGCAGCTCAAAAAGGTTATCTGGAAATTGTGAAATTTCTCGTCGGAAAAAATTATTTGGCTGGAATCGCTGTAGACAACGCTGCAATGGAAGGACATCTCGATGTCGTAAAATGGCTACACGAAAATACTTCGCATAGATGTAGTACAAGTGCGATGGATCATGCTGCTGGTAACGGACATTTTGCTGTCGTGAAATGGCTACATTTTAATCGTAAGGAGGGCTGCTCACGTTGGGCCATGAACAATGCTGCACGAGAGGGTCATTTACGGATAGTTACATGGCTACATGAAAATAGGACGGAAGGGTGCACCACAAGAGCTATGGATATGGCTGCAAGTTCTGGAAATCTCGAAATGGTGAAATGGCTACATTGTTATCGAACGGAAGGTTATACATCATCCGCAATGGATTCTGCCGCCACAAATGGACACCTCGAGATGGTGAAATGGCTACATTTGAATCGGTCGGAAGGCTGCACTACGGCTGCAATGAATGGAGCAGCAGGAAATAACCACCTCCAAATACTACAGTGGCTCGAGGAAAACAGGACGGAGGGATTTACGCTCGAAGCTGTACGCAGATCTGTTCAAGAGGGTCACTTGAAAGTCCTTGAGTGGTTATTTACTCGTAGACCGGAGCTTTGTACGATTGCTACAATGGACAGATATGGTCGTACACTGCTGTCTCTAGCAGGAGTGTACAGTCAGTTTGACGTCTGGTGGTTTCTGTACCACAATTGTTATGACGGCTCTATCAAAACTCTCAAGGACGCACTGAGGCAGTTAAATCGTGCTTGGTTTGTTGAGCTGGCATACATACACCATCGACACGAGTTTGAGATGAATATTGCGGAACACCTGAAAGCTGTATGGTTGGAGGATTCGAGACGGCCATAGTAAACAGAAGACAACGCTGCTAATTCAGAAACGGAATCTTGTTGACGTCGACCCAAGCTATCATGGACGTACATACCGTTTTTAATCGCGACATAGTTGATGTGTTCAGATTTTGTTTTGAATATTCAGTACGTCAGAAGTACTAACACTACTACTAACTACCTGAAGAATGTAGAAGTTTTGATCCAACAGAATTTTCTAGTTTGAAGAAGGACTTGCAAAACCACACGTAGCAGTAGAAGAACTTCGTGGAAATATCGTTTTGCTACCTCGGTAATAAACACAAAGTGATTAACAATTCCTCTCCTCTTCACGAAGAAGCGAGATAAAGTTGCAAGTTACTTCCGGAACAAGGCCATCCTTACAATATTTCACCGCATTTTAAGTATCAAGTTGAGAAAAGTAAATTCAGTGCAACTCGAATTTGCTCACTTTCCCAATTTATTCCCTACAGGTGTAGCCGACGAAGCGCTAATCTTATAGATTACTAGTCCAGGTGGGATATTTTTCCATCCAGTACTTCGTGAAATGTTTCACGAGTATAAGATCGACATGGCTCTTTCCTCTTTTTTCCATTGTCAACAGCATCGTATCGGGGTTAAAGCCGCCTTTCTCAATTTGCTGGAAATACATCTTGTTCTCTGCTTGAATCTTGTTTAGGGACGCCACATCGTCGAGCTGCGAGTATTTACTCAGCTTCACACCTCCCGCCTTGAGGTACACCGCGTCGTCCAGTTTGGAGATCTCACTCAACTTGCCTTTCTGTCCACTGAGGGGCACCTGTTTTGAGAGCTGATCAAACGACTTGCTCCGCGTCAGTTTAGACGTTTTCTCTAAAAACTTCCCCGAAAGTGATTTGACGAGTTGCTGCCCCACCCTCTCCTCTTCTTCAGCATCATGGTGAACTCTCAGGAACCGGTTGGTATTGCTTTCGGAGATACTCTTCGGATCACTGGTGGTGGATACTCCCTCGCAGCAAGCGAAAATGGAGGCTGCAGCCACGAGTACGAAGTAAGTCAGACGCATCGGATAATCTTGGCAAAAGCTTCAGTCTTTGTGTGCAAGTTGCGGAGTGATCCCACAAACAGAAAATAAAGCTGTAGAACTTAAAGCACTGATGAATTTGTGAATCACAGACTCATAGTGATCGCGACGGGGCACACGTGATGAAAATTTGAGATGGTATTTAATGTGCACGCCATCACTGTGTCCGAATCTTCAGATTAGAAACGGTGTTAACAAACTGACAATTGTGACCCGGACTGCAGTCTGGTGGTACCGGGTTTCGCTGTTGAATCAACGATGGGGAATAACTTTGTTAAAGGTTGCAAAATAGCAACTGTACAAGGACTTCCGTTGGTACAAGGACTTCCGTTGCTACGCTAGCACAGTACGTCTTTGAGTATTGTCTTTGTTTTGCAGTCAAGCACGACAGCCCTTTTCTCGGAAATTACATAGACTGCCGACCTCCACAGCAATACAGGTTGGGTATCTTTTCCTGGTAAAGCAATCAAACATCAAAAAAGATAAACGGTTCGAAGTGTCGTAATTCGACGGTCCTGGTGACGAATACAAAATATTCTTAATCCTCAGCTCCACCACCACCGGCCACACATTAAGTCTGTGCCTTCAGCTTTGCGCAGCATTTCGGACAAGTAGGCCTGTTTAGATAGTGTAGACACCATCCAGTCCATCCATCAATACACTTGCGGTGGAAGCTGTGTCCACACGTCTTGGTACCACCAGAAGAATCGACGGACCAACCGATTGAGCATGTCAGGGCTCTTCATACTTCCATCGGGAGACAAAGGACGACTCATCTAGTGGTTCGGCTATAATCACTGCACGTTACGGGATTCTCCTGATCCTCGTCCCTGCGTGGGGTAGTTGGGTTAGTGGTAGATGGCCTGGATATGAGGAATCGCTATTCGACGAGTCCACCGCGTACGAATGGGGATATTATCTCGGTCATCGGTATCCTGGTATCCCTAAGACCTCAGAGGAAATACTAACTGCTTCTGGATCCGGAACGCATTGGCTGCTTCGGTCTCGTACACTTCCAACCCTAATGTGGACCCTGCTACTCTTCTTGGTCCAGTCGAAGACACGACGGGCATTTGGGTGAGCATGAGAAGGGGGATTAAAGATGCTGAAAGCGTTCAGAACTACGACCCTGTGATCCTTTTCCACCCAACGTCCGGACGGTTTGCTAGACCTGTGAGTACTCCAAAAGCATACGGCCATCTCATGCTCCCAAGGGAGGAAGATCGTGTGTCTATCAACGCTGCTCAATCCGGTCATGCTACTACGGACTCATTGGGAGCCTTCACCCCTTTCGAAACGGATGATTCAAGACACAATTACGAGTTGATTGCAGCTATGCGTGACGGATTTACTGGACCCGTTCTAGATCTAGAAAATCATTACGAAGGTTCCCACTACAACTTCGTTATCGATTTCCCAATCTGGAACGCGTCGGAAGTCCGTACAGGACTTTACAACGGTGTCTATGGTGGATCTGCTGGCTTCACGTACGGCGCTCATAGTGTCTGGCAGATGTATGAGCCTCGTTCTGATCTCCTTCGTGATTCGGACTACTACGAGTTAGCAGTTAACCAAAACGCTACTGGTTCTTGGCGTCAAGATCTCTTCTTGGAAGGTGCTACTCAGATCCAATTTGTCACTAAACCGCTGCAAAACCTCTCACTCGAGGAGCTTGAGCTGCTTGAACCAGCTCGTCAACTCCAAGCGAGCCCTAGTGGATACACGGATGTCGCTGTGAACACGTTCGAGAAGACGAGATTCATCTCCGTCTTGGCGTCTGTGAACCGCAACCGCTACTATGTGTACACTGGGCATGGAGACGCGTTCGGTTTAGATGTGGGGGATGGATCAGCTCGCTCGGGAACTGCTCGCTGGATTTCTCCTCGTGACGGTCAGTACTATGGTGAATCTGCTATTGATGTTGGTGGGAATGTCACGCACGTCGACTTTACTCCTCCGACGGGAGGAAACGTTGATAACGACTGGCTGCTAGTACTGGAGTTCTAAGGCAACTGGCCGCAACATGAACAACACGTTGAAGTTTTGAGCTAGTTGAAGTTTTTAGTTGCTGTTTTTTGTGTGATCAGATAGATAATTGTTTCGTAGACCTTCAATCACAAATCTCTCGTATTCAACTTAGCATCACATAGCGCGTTCTACCTTGTCCCCTCGCTTCAACAACAGTCAACTGCGATCTTAGCGTTGTGGATGAAGAGGGAAAGTCTGGACGCCATCACGAATCACTCGTTTGGCGTTATACCACCAGTTACACGTAGAAATCCCCATCTCATTCCCCAATTTGCCTTGGAAAGCATGAAACCCTTAGTTGTTTTTGTATCTCTCGTTGGTTTGGCCACCGTCTTGGCTGAACCATCCTGGCATAACCTCACCATTACCGCCCCGCAGTATGGACGCTATCTGTACCGTACTACCTCGGAAGAACCGTTCTTCTGGAAGGCTGACACGGCGTGGGAGCTTATGCACCGCCTCAACAAAACGTCTATCGACTTCTACCTCAAGACCCGAGCTGAACAAGGCTACAACGTCGTGTTAACTGTCGTTTTGTCGGCATATAATGGTACGACACGTCCGAATTTCTACGGTGATCTACCTTACAACAACTCAGACACGACACAACAGAATGAAGCGTTCTTCCAGTTGGTAGATTGGACGGTAGAACGAGCTGCGAGTTACGGAATCCTCATCGCTTTGGTTCCGGCATGGGGTAACTGGATCAGCGGAGCGTGGCATGGCACCAAGGAGTCTATCTTCAATGAATCTACAGCCTACCAGTGGGGAAATTACCTTGGAGAACGCTACCCTGGTATCCCAAAGCTCCTTGGAGGTGATACGAACTGCTTCTGGGTGCGAAACACCACTGCAGCCATGATTTCTTACGCTGCTAGCCCTACAGTAGATCCTGCTACTCTACTCGGACCAGTTGAAGATACGACCCACTTGTGGGTCAGTATGAGAACTGGAGTGAAAGATGCCGAGAAGAAGAAAGGTTATGAGCCCATTATCCTGTTCCACCCTACCGCCGGGGAGATCGTTCGTCCAGTGATGACTCCAATGGCTTACGGCCACTTGATGTTCCCCAAAGAGGAGCATCGCGTCTCAATCAATGCTGTTCAATCTGGCCACGCTACCCCTGATGCTCTTGGTGGTTTCACGCCCTACCAGACTTGGGATTCTACCAAGAACTACGAGCAGATCGCAGCCATGCGCGATGGTTTCACTGGACCCGTGCTTGACCTTGAGAACCACTACGAAGGAGCCCACGACAACCTGGACGCCAACCAACCAATGATCTGGAACGCGTCTCAAGTCCGCACAGGTTTGTATAACGGCGTATACGGTGGAGCGGCGGGCTACACGTACGGCGCCAATAGCGTGTGGCAAATGTATGAACCTGCAGCTGATCTGTACCGTGAGAGCGACTACATCGCTCCTTCGTCGGGTGAAAACGCCTCAAGTTCTTGGCGTCGAGATCTCTTCTTTGAGGCTGGAAAGCAGGCTCAATACACTACGAAACCCCTCGAAAACCTCACGATCGCCGAACTTGAGGCACTCGAGCCGGGCCGTCACCTTCTCGCTAGCCCCAATGGATACACCGACGTCGCAGTGAACGCGTTCGACAGCACACGGTTCATTTCGGTCCTCGCTTCAGCGAATAACAACCGGTTCTACGTGTACGCGGGTCACGGCGATGCGTTCAGTCTTCTAGTTGGAGATGGATCTGAGCGTAAGGGAACGGTTCGCTGGTTCTCCCCTCGCGACGGAGAATACTACAATGACGCGACTATCGTTGTCTCTGCAAATGAGACTCGTGTGGACTTCACGCCTCCTTCAAGTGGTAGTGTGGACAACGACTGGCTTCTAGTTGTCGAGTTTTAAGAGATTTATCAGCGTGTAAAGTCTAAAATGTGTTCCTTGTGTTCCCTCTTGGGCGTTGGCGTGGTAAAGTAATGATCCGAGCTAAACTTCGGTGTACTTGAGCAACAAAAGCTGGTCCGTTCATTGGATGGCCGTCAACGCGCAACCGGTCGGTAGTACGTGCAGGTTGAAGCTTGACCGCTCTCGTTCCGATCTGTTGAACTGCCGGTCGCTTAAGATGTCGCCCGGTCTCGAGTGAAAACAACATTCGCCACACTTCACTACGCGGGTGCGTTCCGTCAATGACAGTGATGTAAGTGTAGCCATCATCGAGTTGAGCACCAGGTGCAGTGAAGGCGGACGGTGTTGCGTGGGTAGTATTCGTCACCCAAGCGCTTCGGAAAGGTCCTTGAAGCTCCATCCACTGTCCACGACCAAGATCAGCGAATAAATCTTGACTTGGAGCATTTTCGTCGTCGTTTGGATGTTCCTGAAAGTACTTGGCAGGTTGAACGCCAATGTCTTGACGTAAGTACCATATTCTGCCGGTGTAGGCTGCAGTACGGGGAATTTGTTTCCTCAATGACATGGTATAGCGTAGATCATGAAGAATTCCAGGCGTGTGTAGTGGAACAACTTGATCTGCTTCGGATAGAGCCCATTCAAGCTTCAGGAACGAGTAGCGCGTCTCAGTTCCGTTGCTTACTGATGTAAGGTCGAGGTCCTGCGGTTGGCCCTTAACGAGAGCAAATGCTGCGTTCGCTAGATCCAAGTTCTCGTGGCTGTAGTGAGCGATAGAAGCTGCCAGACCATTCGAGGAGCCACAGTCTATCGGCAAAATACCAAAGGGTTGGCGAATCGCTTGTTTCCAATCCGGCCGAGCCATTAATCCTTGAACAACTAGGCAAACAGAATGATTTGATCAGTAAAATGAACTTAACCAACTTTATAAAACGGATCAACTTACATTCGTGGGCGTAGCTGTCTCCTCCTACAATCGCCACGCACTCAAATTGGTCGAGAGGGAGCTCAATAGCGACTTGTCGAACACGTTCAGCATCATTCGTCGTCTCCAGTGCCGTATCAATGTTAGCAGCGCGGAAAATAGGCGCGACAAACTGTTCATACTTGCGCACGCTCCATCCACTGCCTTCATTTGGGTCGATTAGTACGTAGAACTTGCGCAACGAGCCGGAAATGGCTTCGTCTGGCTGCAGCAAAACCTCATCATGAATATCCTCCACGAAATCCCTCCGAGGATCTGCCCATCTATTCAACGCGTGATGCAACTGAGTCACACGTTCAATCTCGTCTCCGTAGAACCGGAATGTCCACTTACGCAGACTTCGCTTTACCGGTAGGTCGTCTTTCTTGTGGTGGTTTTCAAGTAATAAACCTTCCGGGGGGCATGCGTATAGTGCTAACATGTAAACTCGACGTGGAACAACCGGGCGTCGACATAGTGACTGGCCACATGCCGTTTGGAGGTGTGCACCAAGTACTTCTTCCCACTCAAGTTGCACGAAGATGGGGTCTCCTGGCTTCTCGTTCTCCGACGAACTACTGCCACTACTTCCGGTGGACGTAGTGTGCTCGTGGTTTTCCTGCTTCGAGTGTTCCGGTGCTGTACTGCGTCTCCAATTGGGCACAATGTGAAGTGTACAATGCGTCGTGGAAAAGTCGAACTGTACGAGCGGGTGCTGCGTGTGCTGCGAGTGGTGGTGCAGCCACGCAAACCGCTCGTCGGGAGGTTGGCTGCTCTCCAGATGCAAATGCTGGAGCAATTGGGCGAGCGACGTTGACATGGTGTTGGCTGGAGAGCTGAGGAATGACACAGAGCTGAGCGAGCACTGCGTCCTTTCAAGACCAAAACTGAAGTGCGCAGGTCCTTGCAACTCATGTAGCCATTTGAGATCATGAATAGGTCTCACTTATATTTAGAGGAGGACGTAGGGATACTTTACTTGACCTCCACACAAAGACAATAGCTGGACAAAACCAAAAAGAAGAAGATACGTGCAAGTCTCATAGAGAAAAACTTCGCTGTTGTCCTCCAAGAAACACCTCGATTAGCTAGAGAAATCCACATCTAAAGCCTGTATCAGATCGATAATCGGTACTTAACGTTCTCTTGGGCCTACGGTGAACTGCCACGTAATGTCTCCGAGTGGAAGCCGCAACAGTATGCCAATCGAGCGCAAGCATCGTGATAGGAGACAGATGTGGAGTCCTTGAAGAACCACACAAAAACGAGATTATTGGATAGCCAATCAAATCGTGGGGAATGAGCCACTTCAACCTATACAGCCAATTAAATGCCGAGAAAACGTTAGCGTCTTGTACGAGAATCCGTATTAATGATAAGCGTGTAGAACGGACAACAATACATGCATGAGAATGAAAAGTACCTTGGACTACCACACAGACATCCTTGCAACGAGAATCGCACATTATGTCTTGAGGTGGCTCACGTACTTGAACGTCAAGTAGATGGCGAACTGTACCACCAGTCAGATCACGATGAGTCTTATCATGAAGTTGTACTTGCGCTCCGGACGGAAGTCGTAGATGTCCTCGATGTACTTACCCACTGTCATATTCGTCGACGCGTTACCCGACTTCACCGTGATGATATCCTGGTTGTCGAACTGCACACCCACTAGAGCTCCAAGCGAGTAACCCACCTTCATGGCCGTTCGAGGCAGCAGGTAGCCCGAGAACAAGTTCAACAGACACGAAATGACACCCACAGCAACGTTCGCCACCTTCTCATTCGGTATCAAAGCGGACATCCACTGACCGATCCTAAAGTGTAGAGGTAGAACACCAGCAGGAAGAAGAAGTCGACTTTCGCTTCTGGAACGGGACGTTATCCACTGATGATACCCACGAACTCGCTGAGGGGGAGTTCTATCCCGGAAAAGGCTCTGCGGCACATTGAAGTATCCAGGTTTGAGAGGTTCTCAGTTCGGCATCAACGTGGAGATGGCGAGTTGAACTCGTCCAGCTGAAGGCAGACCCGTCGAGCTCCTCAGCCACGGTCAAACACCTCGTAACATGAACATTGGCCAAGGTGTGCGCTGCTGTCTTTGGTGAAATACTGCCAAGACCGACAAGAGTCTACAAGTTCCTGCTCGAAGTAGTAAATATCCGAACTAACTCAAACCAACTAGCTCAACTTGCCCAAAGGACGATCGTTGTATTTTCTTACGCAACACAGCACTACATTTATAGTCGACAAACGACCACTCCATCTCTCCTTCCGAAATGCTTCAACACCATATCTTGACGTAGGATCCAGGACGAATGTGTTGGAGTTGAGGGGGTAGACCTTCAACCCATTCAGTCTTCCGAGCGAAGCTTGCGGTACGCCTTCTGAGAGGTGGCACCCGCACCACCAGTCCCGGCCTTCGCACCGGCGTTCGCGTTGGCATTCGCGGAGGCGCTAGCAGTGGCGCTTGCCGACGCGCCACCCGCGCCGGTGGACGTCTTCGCGGTGTTGACGCCGTCGTTGCTCGTCACGGTCACCGACTTGCTCGAGTAGCCGTTGCCATTGCCGTTTGTACCGACACTGACATCGGCACCATCGTGAACAACAGTGGTAGGCGCACCAACATGGACAGAGTCGACACCGACAGCCGGAGCAGCGCCAACGCCAACGCTAGCAACACCGGGGACACCGACACCCACGCCAACACCGTTGACACCAACACCCACACCGTTGACGCCAACCACACCGGGTACGCCGACACCGACACTGGCAACGCCCGGGACGCCAACGCTTACACCAGGGCCACCGACGTAACCAGGAGCTCCCACCCCGACGCTAGCGACACCTGGAACACCCACGCCGACGCCGACGCCATGGCCGAGTAAGCCGAACGTCTCAGCCACTTGCTTCTCGGCGTGCACTTGGTTGGAGAGAGCCACGGCGGCGATGCAGAGCGCGAAGCATTTGTTGTTGAACATTGTACTTGTAGGATGGTTGGAGAATAGACTGGAAGAGGTAAAGTTTCCGTTCTGTGCAGAAGGCGAGTGGATGAACTCGAGGAGGTAAATTGGAGAATGATCTCGGTTTTGATGCTACTTGTGCTGTGGTCACTGCGGATGCACAATGTGTTGTAGACGATAACACTACAGCAGCCAAGTGGTTTGTGTTTCAGCATGTACGTCTTATCACTTGTCTTGACTTCCATCAATCTCAAACCATCCGATCGTGTTCGGACACCAGATGGAGGACACAAGTCGCCCTCAGATTAAGTCAGATGATCTTCTTATTCAGTGGTATACTAGATTTTGTATGGTCCAACTTGAAGTTGACTCAATACCAATCTCTACGTGAAGGTTGGCAATCCCTGGCAGGTTTCTCCACTGACCTGATGATACTGTATCTTTTGAGCTCAGACATACCTACAACAACGGCTTGAGTCCTTGCAGTTCTTTTGGCTGATAGCATGGTTCTGGACAAGCAAAACAACCAGCACAAGTAGCATCAAAACCGAGATCATTCTCCAATTTACCTCCTCGAGTTCATCCACTCGCCTTCTGCACAGAACGGAAACTTTACCTCTTCCAGTCTATTCTCCAACCATCCTACAAGTACAATGTTCAACAACAAATGCTTCGCGCTCTGCATCGCCGCCGTGGCTCTCTCCAACCAAGTGCACGCCGAGAAGCAAGTGGCTGAGACGTTCGGCTTACTCGGCCATGGCGTCGGCGTCGGCGTGGGTGTTCCAGGTGTCGCTAGCGTCGGGGTGGGAGCTCCTGGTTACGTCGGTGGCCCTGGTGTAAGCGTTGGCGTCCCGGGCGTTGCCAGTGTCGGTGTCGGCGTACCCGGTGTGGTTGGCGTCAACGGTGTGGGTGTTGGTGTCAACGGTGTTGGCGTGGGTGTCGGTGTCCCCGGTGTTGCTAGCGTTGGCGTTGGCGCTGCTCCGGCTGTCGGTGTCGACTCTGTCCATGTTGGTGCGCCTACCACTGTTGTTCACGATGGTGCCGATGTCAGTGTCGGTACAAACGGCAATGGCAACGGCTACTCGAGCAAGTCGGTGACCGTGACGAGCAACGACGGCGTCAACACCGCGAAGACGTCCACCGGCGCGGGTGGCGCGTCGGCAAGCGCCACTGCTAGCGCCTCCGCGAATGCCAACGCGAACGCCGGTGCGAAGGCCGGGACTGGTGGTGCGGGTGCCACCTCTCAGAAGGCGTACCGCAAGCTTCGCTCGGAAGACTGAATGGGTTGAAGGTCTACCCCCTCAACTCCAACACATTCGTCCTGGATCCTACGTCAAGATATGGTGTTGAAGCATTTCGGAAGGAGAGATGGAGTGGTCGTTTGTCGACTATAAATGTAGTGCTGTGTTGCGTAAGAAAATACAACGATCGTCCTTTGGGCAAGTTGAGCTAGTTGGTTTGAGTTAGTTCGGATATTTACTACTTCGAGCAGGAACTTGTAGACTCTTGTCGGTCTTGGCCCAAAGTCAGAGTGACGGCGTTGAGGTTGGACTTCAACAAATCAAATCGTGCAGATTACACCACTTCACTTCAACTAAGAGAACCAATCAAATTCCAACCAATCTCACGCAACAGGTGCACGGCACCTTGGCCAATGTTCATGTTACGAGGTGTTTGGCCGTGGCTGAGGAGCTCGACGGGTCTGCCTTCAGCTGGACGAGTGCAACTCGCCATCTCCACGTTGATGCCGGACTGAGGACCTCTTAAACCTGGATACTTTAATGTACCGCAGAGCCTTTTCCGGGATAGAACTCCCCCTCGAGCGAGTTCGTGGGCATCATCACCGGATAACATCCCGTTCCAGAAGCGAAAGTCGCCTGATAGTCTACATTCTCTGGATGTGGGAACCACATTTCTCAAAATTGATAGTTGTATACAGTGTATACATTTCCACTGCATTGGTACTATCTATCCCTCTCGTTGCCTTCATCAACAAGCTGCTGTTATGAACGCTGTGGGCATTTTTTTACGATTTCTTGGTCTTGTGTATTATAATTGATAATATCGAGCCAAGTTTCGAAGTGCTAATGATTTTACTCTTCTGTTTTGACAAGTAGCAAAATCTCTTTAACTGCAGTCATCCTTCCCGAGCACCATTAGCAGTGCGAATCTTTGGAGTGTGTTAGAAGTGCGTTGTCACAACGACTGGCACGAGGTGACAGGTAGTGCTGCGTTTTCGTTATCAAGTGTGAAGGACAGAAAGCAACGGCTGAACGGCAATCCAGGATTGCGAAGTACCGTGCGGCCAGCTGAGGGTCGAACCGTGGAGATTATCGCTATGGAGCACAAGGTGTCGTTCCTTCCTCAGAGGTCTTGTTGCCCACCTCGAGCGCTGTTTGCCTGAGGGCTGGAGTTTGCGGCCAAAAAAAATAGTGTTGACTTTTCGTTATTAAATGTGAGGGACATTGCTTTTTAGAAGCGGAGCCCAATATCTTCGGCGGTAGTTTGGGCAGAATGGGTTCCGTGCAAGCGACAGGGGTCCGTTTGACGCGAGACAGGGGTCCGAATGCAGAAAAGACGTGCGCGCTTAAATCTCTTACACTTGCAATTCACTAAGAGAGTCAGCGTTGGGCTCCATACAACGTATTTTGGGCTCCTCAGGTCATCCCCCGAGTAAAGCGCTGCCTTCGATCGAGCTATGTGGCGCAGCAAATATGCTGGCAGCAAGCGCTATGTGTGTGTGTGGGGGGACAGCCTGCTCTCTTCACAAGCGATAGTGTTGCAGCTGGCAGCCGTAACCAATGCGGGTTCAATTCAGAGACCGCGTGGCTACCAAGCCCGCTTAAATCGCGACTAAAGCGGCGCAACCCGATGAACGCAAGCTTCACGGCTTGTGAACTGCCAGTGAATGGCCCGTTGCGGCGCAACGTATGCGCTTCCACTTTGTCGGTGCCGTCCAGCTTGTACTCAATTACACAGCGCATACAAGTTTGCACCGATGGCAAAGCGATGGCTTGGCAGCGCGGTACAGATACTGAGCCGTGCTCAATAAAGTATGAAAGACAGTGGCGTGGGATTGGTTGGCTTGTTTAAATTAATCCATCTGGTAATGCAATGGCCTGTGATTCACACCCGGCGCGACCTTCACGGTGAAGTGCACGTGAAGAGCACGAGCGGCTGCGAAGGGAGAGCGACTTGTCCAGGCATTGCGCCAGCGACCTCACGATACCTGAATGACGCTGGCCCGCGAAGAAGAGTGGCCGGACGCAACGTTTGTTCGCGTGTGTCGAGTGTGCTGCACGGCTTGGGCAAAGCGAGCTTGCGGCGGCTTCAAAGTCGGCAAGAAAGATGCAACATCCCTACCTTTCCACCACTCGCTGGAAAGCCAGCGAGAATTCATGCTTTAGACAGCCGCGGCGACGGCAGCGGTACTACGTGCATGTATCGGTAATAGCACCACTGATTGAGAACCCCACGGCTGAAGTCTCGCACAGCCCAAAATGATATCTTTGCCATTGTTTTGGGCGGGTGAACAAGAGACAGGGGTCCACTAGCAAGAGAAAAGGGTCCGAATGCGCAGGTGCATAGACATTTACACTTAGATTCACTATGCTAAAGCGTTGGGCTCCCCCCTCAACGAATTTTGGGCTCAGAGACAGCATGTTGCAGCAGGTCAACAGATGAAGAAAACTACCTCGATGGGGTGGATAAATGTACATTTGGTTGATTCAATAGTTTTTCTTCTACACGTTCACTGTAATAAGTGGCGAGTATTCTTTCCTGCGCTGATGCCGTGCATTGATTCGCATACCAACGACCACCACCACCGCGATGGCCACCGCTACAGCGAGAAAGCACCACGCCACAATCATTTCAGGAGACGATGGATATATCTCCAGGTGAAGACGCTGTTGTTGGTCCAGTTGTGGTGTCGCTGGTGTGCTAAGCAGGTGAGCGGCTCCACCAAAATCGCACGTGGCGCCCGAGTGGCGCTGGGCGTGCCAGAATTCGTTGAATGCCCAATCTGCACGCTCCTCCAGCGTCGGAAATCTGCTCTCGATGTTGGAGCAGTCCACATGGCTGTTACCGCATGCGTAGTGCAGACCGCGTTCCAGACCGTCCGGGTGCACGCCGCGTTTAGCAGCACACAGGAACTCACCACTGTCCTCTCTATCGCAGGCGGAAAACACCTCCTCGCTCTCGTGGTAGTTCGACACGTTCTTCGGGAATGCACCTTGCCGTACCAGCTCGAGGAAATTCCAGCGCGAACCCAGTTCCGTCTTGAAATTCCAGAAGTACCAACCGTGGCCGAGCGCGAACGCATTCAGCTTCTTCAGGTTCAGGTTGCGCGCGAATTCGACGTCGTTGTCCTGGCCAAACGCCGTGTCGCTGGTCACGGGGCACTTGCCGAACGCAGGACCGGACTGACCCGTGCCGTACGGTCCCTGAATGGGCTTGGTGATGTCGAGCGGGGTACCGGGGAAGTCCTCGCCGAGGTACGTACTGTGCACGGGGCAGTCGACCAGACGGCACTGCGTGTTGGGGAAGCCCGGCAGGTTGTCGTTGAAGCCGTTAAGCCACATAGCGCAGTTGTCCGTGCCCAGAGACCACTCACCCACGATCACAGGCATCACCGTGTTCTCCATATCTGCGATAGTGTACTTCTGCTGACAGGCGTTGGAGAAGTAGTCGGACTCAGTGCCTGGGGACATCCACGCCTGGTAGATATGTGTGTCCAAGGCGATATCCGGGCAACCCACCATAAACTGCGACCAGTACTGCACGCCGAACCGGAACGAGTCGTGAATCACAAACTTCCAGTGCGGGGCCCGGGCTTTCACGCGCTTGTACGAACGCCAGTAGTATTCCTTCAGTACATCCATGGGGGTGAGTTCCCATGGTTCATTAGCTGGTTCAAGCCCGACGACGGCCGGATGTGACGCGTAGCGCTCGACGATGGCTACCACCGTATCGAGGGAGTGAACCAGGTGCTCATAGTTGATAGACGTGTAAGTCCCTAACTCTGCGTTGAAGTTGCCGACCCACTCGGCCGTCCGCACGGGCCAATGCTCGAACATTGTCGCGCCCACGGGCTGCGTGCTCATAGTGGACGTCCACTTGACGGTCGACGTTTTACCGCTATTATCGAATCCGTTCTGTGACCCGACGAGTCCATGGATGTCCAGCAACAACTCGATGTTGTACTTTGTTGCCAAGTCAGTGACGCGGTCGAGTTCCTCCACGGCGCCGTCCGTACAGCCGGTGTACGGCTCGTAAGGCTTGAACATCCAGTCGCCGACGGGGACTCGCAGAGAATTAACACCGGCCTCCGCCATCTCTTTAATATCCGCTTCGGTCACCCACGTCGAGTAGTGGATCCGTAGTTGTCGGTTGGCCTCCTCCTTGCCTAGTGCAGTGCAAAAGGAATGCATGTCCATTGCGGTCTTCTCGGGAGCCTTGTCGCCGTAGCGATCCTGTGTCCCCAGAAACTGGTAGAAGAGGGAAGGGGTGATCCACGGCTCAAGCACCAACCAACCTCCGAGATTGGCACCTCGCACTTGTTTGTCGAACGGAGTTGCGTGCAGGTCACTGGAGCACGTTTGGTTCTCGTCATTGGGGCGGAAGTTGGCGAAGAACCCGGTGTCAGCAGCATAGGCCGGGTCTTCCTCGTTCTCCCAGAACCACTTGGCATCCTTTTCAACTTGAGTGTTGTCGATAGTCTCAGCAGCTGAAAGACTGAGTGCTGCTACCGCAACGGCAGCTTGAAACAGGGACTTGACCATAGCAGAGAAATCGTCACCGACTGACTTCGAGGCTTGAGTTTCAAGAAGGGGATTTGAATATGAATGAAGGCTTTCATGTGGTCATCCATTGATACGATCGACTTGTGCGTTGGTTTCAACAGCAGACTATCTAAGAAGAAGGCGAAACTTATCTTCTCGATGGGAGAGCCAAGTAAGAGCTCGCTTGCTTGTTGAGCCTGTCCCCAGCTGAGAGGATGCCCTCCCCAGCTCACCAAGTGAAAGGGACAGGTGGGCCGGAACATCCTTTCGCAAAGATGCAGGTAAAACTTCTACTAGAAAGTTGCAACTGCCCTCGATCGGCTGCTGCTCGGAAGCGCGTGCAAAAGGTTGGGTATACGGTGGTGACTCGCACTGTGGTGTATAATCCGCCACTGCTCTTAGCTTATTGCCTACGTGTAATGTTTCAGAGCTACAAACTCTGTAGGAGCTTGTACGGCGTAGGATACCGGTTGCTTGCTGCGTTGATGAGAGAGATGGTATGGCACCAACTACTGAGTCGATTTAGCGTGTTTCACCGGTCGTGGGACTCTGCCCGACGGTATAGTGCAAGCGCGCAATTGCCTTCGCGACAAGCGCAGTCACCAAGTGAAAGACCAACGTGACTCGTGAAACGGATAGCCTTTGGAAATATCGGCCTAGGAAACGGACCGGGGGGAATGACAACCAAAATGTTCATGTGTTTTCACTATCGTAGTGCTGTACTACGTTTAGTTGTGCAGTATGGTGTATCTAGCGGAGAGTTAACGATTTCACGCAGGCTGTACATGCAGCAGGAGATGCGGGATCCAAGAGTACACATGCACGCCGCGTCATTATTGTTAACAACCTGCTCCACACGAACCCATCGCCAGCATCCAAACTTCAGACGTCCGTTTCGACGTCAAGTTGCTTGTGCAGCGCTATACCGTCGGGGCAAATTTGCTGGATCAACAGGCCCAATCTAACGGGTGCCATACCTTCTTCAAGCAGCGGCACAAGATTCAAATATAAACGAGAATTTGAGTGAGGCTATCTAGTAAGTATTTTGCCACGATGTTTCTGTCTGAGCCTGCATTGGCCCAAAGCCGCTAAAGCTGGCCCTTTCGTAGGCTCTACGAGGCACGTACCGACACACGCAGCGATCAGGCAGACCATCACTCGTGCAGAGAGGAAAGAGTTGGGCTGAACCGCAAGAGCACTTGCTGGTACTGCACATACCATTGTCAGTCATGCTGTCGCTCTCTGAGCCCAAAAATCGTTGAGGGGGAGCCCATCTGTAGCATAGTGAAAATCAGTGTAAAGGTCTATGCACAGCGCGCTTTCTGCGCATTCGGACCCTTTTCTCTTGCTAGTGGACCCCTGTCTCTTGTTCACCCGCCCAAAACAATGGCAAAGATATCATTTTGGGCTGTGCGAGACTTCAGCCGTGGGGTTCTCAATCAGTGGTGCTATTACCGATACATGCACGTAGTACCGCTGCCGTCGCCGCGGCTGTCTGAATTCTCGCTGGCTATCCAGCGAGTGGTGGAAAGGTAGGGATGTTGCATCTTTCTTGCCGACTTTGAAGCCGCCGCAAGCTCGCTTTGCCCAAGCCGTGCAGCACACTCGACACACGCGAACAAACGTTGCGTCCGGCCACTCTTCTTCGCGGGCCAGCGTCATTCAGGTATCGTGAGGTCGCTGGCGCAATGCCTGGACAAGTCGCTCTCCCTTCGCAGCCGCTCGTGCTCTTCACGTGCACTTCACCGTGAAGGTCGCGCCGGGTGTGAATCACAGGCCATTGCATTACCAGATGGATTAATTTAAACAAGCCAACCAATCCCACGCCACTGTCTTTCATACTTTATTGAGCACGGCTCAGTATCTGTACCGCGCTGCCAAGCCATCGCTTTGCCATCGGTGCAAACTTGTATGCGCTGTGTAATTGAGTACAAGCTGGACGGCACCAACAAAGTGGAAGCGCATACGTTGCGCCGCAACGGGCCATTCACTGGCAGTCACAAGCCGTGAAGCTTGCGTTCATCGGGTTGCGCCGCTTTAGTCGCGATTTAAGCGGGCTTGGTAGCCACGCGGTCTCTGAATTGAACCCGCATTGGTTACGGCTGCCAGCTGCAACACCATCGCTTGTGAAGAGAGCAGGCTGTCCCCCCACACACACACATAGCGCTTGCTGCCAGCATATTTGCTGCGCCACATAGCTCGATCGAAGGCAGCGCTTTACTCGGGGGATGACCTGAGGAGCCCAAAATACGTTGTATGGAGCCCAACGCTGACTCTCTTAGTGAATTGCAAGTGTAAGAGATTTAAGCGCGCACGTCTTTTCTGCATTCGGACCCCTGTCTCGCGTCAAACGGACCCCTGTCGCTTGCACGGAACCCATTCTGCCCAAACTACCGCCGAAGATATTGGGCTCCGCTTCTACAAAAGCAAAGTCCCTCACATTTAATAACGAAAAGTCACTGGTTTTGGCCGCAAACTACAGACATCCAGCCCTCAGGCAAACAGCGCTCGAGGTGGGCAACAAGACCTCTGAGGCAGGAACGACACCTTGTGCTCCATAGCGATAATCTCCACGGTTCGACCCTCAGCTGGCCTCGTGCAGGCCACCAACTCCACGTTAATACGGGACTGAGGTCCTCGCAGTCCTGGATACTTCAGTGAGCCGCTTAACCGCTTCGGAGACAGTTCTCCACCGCAAGCTAGATGTCGAATCTCATCCAGATGTAGCACTCCACTGTAGAACCGGAACTCGTCCAACAGCCCGTGGAAACCGTACCAGCCCACAAAGTCTCCGTGAGGGTAGCTTCCTCCACCAGCCGTAATGTACCCCGTGCCGACCTGTTCATGGAGCAGGTGATGCCACTCCCGATGCAAAGCTCCAGTCGTCGACCACACATTCTCACCGTCCAGGTACACATCTTGCCGCTGATGATCAAGATCGTAGGTCAGCAGAAGGTGGTACCAGTGGTGACACTTGAGTTTCTCGGCTATAGGCCTTTTGACATCCAGCACCGAGCAGTAGAGGTTGTTTTTCGAGTCCACCATGACGAACTGTTGATGGTACTGTGGCCAGTTCCTGCTATCTCGTTCCTCCGACTGCAGTCCGAAGATGATTCCACCAGTGTGTGTTGTCTTGAGATCGTCCGTCTTCGTTTCCGGTAGTAAACTAAACCACAAATCGAAACTGAAACTCTCCTCATGCATCGTCCGTAGGGCAAAGTACATCCGTCGAAATTGGCCCCAATCCGTCGGTGGTGGGTACTCAACACAGGCGTAGGATGCCCGCGTGAGCTCGTCGTTGTCGTCGGAACCTAAGCCATGGAACAGCATGGATCTCGACTGCATATATCGCCGCTTCCAAGTGTGGGTTAAGTGCTGTTGGTTCTCGGGAATAGGTCCGTGCACCATGCGTTCGTGCCAGATGAGTCCGTCCGAGAATTGTTCGAACCACCATTCATTAGTATGCGAAAGCTGAAAGGTATCGAAGCCCGTCAAGAAACTGCAAATCGTCTCCAGCAAATCCGCAGGTAGACCTTCCAGCCGCATTATGTCTCGATCTGTGCTTTGTCCAAGAATTTGAAGAATGACACGCAGAGTCTGGTCTGCATGCCGTTCCAAAAGCTCGTCTCCGAGGGGGTGACACGTTTCGCCTAACTGCACGAGTGCTTTCCGGTGGGGGCAACAACTACGTCGTCCATCCTACACGCATCTTTGAGACCAGACTTCAAGGTCTGTCAAAGTTGATATCCCTACTTTTCGTCGGTAACAGCAAGCGTTTTTCTCCTGCACCCGATAACGTACGTGTCTTGTCATGCACGAATTGCATCCGGTGCTACATGTATGTGCATGTGCATGATAAAGGTTTGTGTGTACTTACGTCCCAAGGGTGGGGCCGCCAAAGCGCTTCAAGCGCTTGAACCGCTTGGCCAGATTCGTGCCATTCCGGAATTTGTACTCAAGCGCAACAACCGCCACCAACCATGGCGCCGAAGTCCTTCCATCTTGCCCACTAGCATGGCCATGACTCCGTTCATTAATTTGAGGAAGCACGTTATTATCAAGTATGAGAGGCGTCCACTAATAGGGGTTGAGTCCACAAATGGGGGGGTAAGTGACGATTCCCAAAACGCTGCAGCTCTCTACACAATGCGCTTTCAGGGCCGAAACTTGGTACGAGCATGTAAGACCATTTGATGCAGCTCATGCCATATTCGCAGGACGACAGCGTGTATGCACGGCGCACAAGCCAGGCATACGTGCTGCCAGGGGCAGCTTTGCCCAAAGCGACAGGGGGTTCGTCTACATGGGCCCTTCTCGGGTAGAAAAGGGGGGCGCTCCTCCTTGCTCTTTCTCTCGTCCCGCACTTCAACCAGAGGCGCTCGAGTGCGCTCGAGTCCTCCTCCGCTCGAGTCCTTTGCTCTCACTTCCGAATCTGCCGCCTCTCGCTCAAGTCTCCAAACGACCATCACTCTTCGGCAAAAATGTCCAAGGAGGAAGACAAGATGAAGCTGTTGCAGCCTGAAGCCGGCAAGGACGACGCTGTGCCTGAGGTCTATCGCTCGCTCAACTTCCGCAGCCTCCAAGACCCCTACTCTCATGGCGGAGACACGATGGCCAGTCGATACAGTACGTTGAGAGCGGACGACCTTGATACGATGCTGAATGGAGGGCTCGAGCGGTTCTACAAGAAGTACGACCACCTCTCACGTAAAGTGAACATCCAACTGCCTACGCCTGAAGTTCGTTTCGAGAACTTGTCCTTCGCGGCGCAAGTGCCTGCGTCTGCAGAGGACCATGGCACTGTGGGGTCACACTTGCGGGGGATCTTCACTCCTTGGCAACGACCGGCGATGGTCACTAAGCATGCGCTGCACCCGATGAGCGGCATCATCAAGCCTGGCACGTTGACGCTGATCCTAGCCAATCCTGGTGCTGGTAAGTCGACGTTCCTCAAGGCTCTGGCTGGGAAGCTCCAGAACACGTCCAAGACGAAACTCGGTGGAGAGATCTTGTACTCTGGACTGAGAGGAGATGAGATCGACCTCATTAAGCTTGCTGGTCTCGTCGATCAGACAGACAACCATATCCCAACGCTGACTGTCCGCGAGACGTTTAAGTTCGCTGATATGTGCGTCAATGGACTGCCCAAGGACCAACCGGAGGAGATGAGAGACATCGCTGCTCTTCGCACAGAGCTGTTCATCCAGATTCTGGGTATGGAAGAGTGTGCGGACACGATCGTTGGTGACGCACTGCTCCGAGGTGTGAGTGGTGGTGAACGGAAGCGTGTGACCATTGGAGAAGTGCTGGTCGGTGGCCAGAGCTTGTTCCTGTGTGACGAGATCTCCACTGGTCTGGACAGTGCTGCCACCTTCGATATCATCAAGTCCCTGAGAACGTGGTGCAAGACTCTGGGTGGTTCAGCTGTGATTGCCTTGCTGCAACCTACACCTGAAGTTGTGGAGATGTTTGACGACATTCTCATGATTAACGAGGGTCACATGATGTACCATGGCCCTCGTACGGAGATCCTGGACTACTTTGAGGGTCATGGCTTCACGTGTCCTCCTCGTGTGGACCCTGCGGATTTCTTGATTGAAGTGACGTCGGGCCGTGGCCACCGCTACGCTAATGGAGGCATCCCAGTGAAGGACCTACCTGTTTCGTCGGAAGACTTCAATAATCTGTTCTGCAAGTCCGCTATCTACCGGAAGACTCATGAGGCTATAAGCAAGGGGTTCAATGAACACCAATTCGAGAGCCCAGAGGATTTCAAGAAGGCCAAGAGTGTGGCAAACCTTGCTCGCTCCAAAGAGAAATCCGAGTTTGGTCTAGCGTTCATCCCGAGCACTCTCCTTCTGCTGAATCGTCAGAAACTGGTGTGGGTCCGTGATCCCCCGTTGCTGTGGGGTAAACTGACTGAAGGATTGATTATTGGTCTGGTTATGGGTATGATCTACTTCGATGTGAGCTCAACCTACTACCTGCGTATGATCTTCTTCAGTATCGCGCTGTTCCAGCGTCAGGCGTGGCAGCAGATCACCATCTCGTTCCAACTGCGTAAGGTCTTCTACAAGCAGCGACCACGCAACTTCTTCAGAACGTCGTCGTATGCAATTGCAGAGAGTGTGGTGCAGATTCCAGTGAATATGGCGGTGTCGTTCGTCTTGGGCACGTTCTTCTACTTCATGAGTGGGCTTACGAGGACGTTCGAGAAGTATATCGTGTTCTACCTGGTTCTACTCTGTTTCCAACACGCAATCTGTGCGTACATGACGATGCTGAGCTCTCTCGCGCCGAGTATTACGATTGGGCAGGCATTGGCTGCCATCTCGGTGAGCTTCTTCCTGTTGTTCTCCGGTAACATCATCCTCGCTGATCTGATCCCGGACTACTGGATCTGGATGTACTGGTTCTCTCCGATCTCCTGGGCACTACGTGCCAATATGTTGTCGGAGTTCTCGAGCGATCGATACAGTGACGCTGTGAGCAAGGCCCAGCTCGAGAGCTTCTCAATCAAGCAGGGCACGGGATACATCTGGTTCGGCGTTGCGGTGCTGATTGTGTACTACTTCGCGTTCACCACATTTAATGCTTTGGCTCTCCACTACATTCGCTACGAGAAGTTCAAGGGAGTGAGTGCGAAGGCCATGAAGCAAGAGGAGGAGGCTCACAACGTGTACGTTGAAGTGAGAACCCCCAACGCTGCGCAACAAGAGATCGTATCGAAGGCGAAAGGCAGCGGTCTCCCATTCACGCCTACAAACTTGTGTATCAAGGACTTGGACTACTACGTGACGTTGCCTTCGGGTGAAGAACGACAACTACTACGGAAGATCACAGCCCACTTCGAACCTGGTCGCATGGTGGCGCTTATGGGAGCTACAGGAGCTGGTAAGACGACGCTGATGGATGTCATTGCTGGCCGTAAGACTGGAGGCCGCATTGTCGGCGACATTTACGTGAATGGCGAGTTGAAGGACCCTGCTATCTTCAGTCGCATTACGGCGTACTGTGAGCAGATGGACATTCACTCGGAAGCTGCTTCGATCTATGAAGCAATGGTGTTCTCTGCCAAGCTACGACTGCCCCCGAACTTCACTGAAGAAGAACGGATGAACTTGGTGCACGAAACGCTTGAGCTTCTTGAACTAACCACAATTTCTGGTGAGATGGTCGGGAGTCTGTCGGTGGAGCAGAAGAAGCGCGTGACCATTGGCGTGGAAGTGGTGGCAAACCCCAGTGTTTTGTTCCTCGATGAACCGACCAGTGGTCTGGATGCACGTTCGGCACTTATCGTGATGCGTGGCGTGCAGTCGATCGCTCGTACGGGTCGTACGGTGTTGTGCACGATTCACCAGCCTAGTATCTCGATCTTCGAGCTCTTCGATGAACTACTACTGCTTCAAAAGGGTGGGTACACAGCCTACTTTGGAGAGCTCGGCGTGGATTCGGTGAAGATGCTCGAGTACTTCGCTTCGATTCCGGGCACGGAAGAGATTCGTCCCCAGTACAACCCGGCCACGTACATGCTGGAAGTGATTGGCGCTGGTATCGGTCGCGACGTGAAGGACTACTCGGTGGAGTACAAGAACAGCGAGTTGTACAAGTCGAACCGTGCGCGCACACTGGAGCTGTGTGAGGTGTCAGATGATTTCGTTCGCCATTCGACGTTGAACTACCGACCGATCGCCACGGGTTTCTGGAACCAACTGAAGGAGCTCACGACGAAACAGAGGCTCACGTACTGGCGCAACCCTCAGTACAACTTCATGAGAGTGGCTCTCTTCCCGATCTTCGCTATCATCTTCGGAACAACATTCTACCAGTTGTCGGCGGGTAGTGTCAAGAAGATCAACTCGCACATTGGTCTCATCTACAACAGTATGGACTTCATCGGTGTGACGAATCTCATGACGGTTATCGAGGTCACGTGTGCGGAGCGTGCCGTGTTCTACCGTGAACGGATGTCGAACTACTACAGCCCGTTACCGTACAGTCTATCGCTGTGGTTCGCAGAGATCCCGTACCTGATCGTGGTGATCATCCTATTCGTGACTATTGAGTACTGGCTGGTTGGATGGAGCGAAAACGCAGGCGACTTCTTCTTCTTCCTGCTGGTGTTCTACCTCTACACTTCGGCGTGTACTTACATTGGCCAATGGATGTCAGTCTTGATGCCGAACGAGAAGGTGGCGAACGTGGCAGTTGGTGCCATTTCATGTCTGCTCAACTTGTTCTCGGGCTACTTGCTTCCTCGTACGGCCATGAAGGCAGGTTACAAATGGTTCACATACCTGATGCCGTCAAGCTACTCACTTTCGGCCCTTGTGGGCGTGCAGTTCGGCGACAACCAGGACATCATCGCGATCACTTCCGGGAATACCACGACAGAGATGACGGTGGCGGCCTACATCGAGAAGACGTACGACTTCCGACCGAACCGCAAGTATAACTTCATGGTGGGGCTTATCGTGATCTGGTTTGTAGTGCAGCTCGCCATCTTCCTGACGCTCAAGTACGTCAGCCACCTGAAGAGATAAGTCGAAGGACTTCGTTGCAGGCGAGTGAGGTCGCAGACGAGCGTGAGTAAGTGCATTTAGTTGCTTTGCATTCCTTGTATTACTGTCATTGTGAAAGTTCCACAATCAATGCGTTGTTATGAATTTGCACATGCCTCTCTTGGAAGCTGTTTATCATGCAGCTAAGGTCACTTCGTTGGGCCGGACCATGAGCCCATGACTAGGTAAGCACTCGAAGTACCTCACCCCTTTGATGGAGCCATCATTTTTCCCCACTGGTGAGCTCAAAGCAATGCCGACGAATTCCCCTTTCGCGTAGTGCACACAACCCGTGAACATGACGACCTGCAGATAGCAGGTTAGTCTGCGAATGCTACCGTATGACAGAAGACGACGTACTCCCGCGTGTTTTCCACGGATGCACACCCTACTTCCGATCTCTGGGGAGTTAGATTGTGAAGACGTCGCAGCGTTCGTGGCCTCAGGTTGACTGTGCTTAACTGAGTTCGACTTGATTGGTGCCTCCTTCTGCTTGCGATGTCCATTGATCTGGGGGGGAATTTCCTGGTCATTCATGCCGAAGAAGCCCTCCATGGACATGATCTCATCCTCCAAGTCTGATCTAATGACAACAATCAGGTTAGCTACTTGCAGGTAGAAATATTAAAGACGCATCGTACAGTTCCGAGTCAAGATCACCAATCGACATGCCGTGTGCGAACATGTCCATGAATTCCTGGTCGAGATATGATGGGAAACCCGTCGGCATTTGGCGTTTAGTTCCTTTGCGTCGGAGATCAACGCGAATTTCTCCACGCTTCTTGCCTTTTTTTCGGATACCGCCACGTTTTGTCGCCGTTGGCGGGGGTCCGAACAACATATCAAACATGAAGAGCATTTTCTCCATGGATGGCACCCCAACGTCGTCGAAATCAACGTCTTCCTCTTCAAATTCATCGCTGCCGAAAAATTCTCCAAATGTTTGATTGTCGCTGTTTAAACTACGTTTCAAGTGATCCTCTACCCGCTTGTACGCCGCCGAGAGCTGCTGGAACTTGGCTGTCGCTGCCGGATCTGGGTTCTTGTCGGGGTGGAACTGCAGGGCCAATTTTCGATACGCCTTCTTCACCTCTTGAGACGAAGCTTCTCGTGTTAGCCCCAACGTGCTGTACGCTTCCTGGATCGAGATCATGACCCTAGGAGACGCGTGACGCTAGAAAATCTTTGTGGCGGTTTATAACGGATCCAATACACCACGTATTTAAGCGGGCATCCAGCATGGGTCTTTCAGCTCTTGACTGTTAATTGCCGCTGTATGTACGTGAGCTAGGACGTTGTTGTTTTTCATTGAGATGCACCGATGCCACTTAAACAATGGGAGTATTGCGGACTGTATCTATATTGCGATGAAAAGTTGGAGTTTTGGTCTACAGTGCTCTGGGTGAAGTTCGACATGTAGCTGATGTGTAGCGAAAACTTATTCTGACGCGGCTACACGATTCCGTCATGGTTCGCTGAAGTATCCAGAGCTGCAGGACCACAGTCCCGAGCTAACGTGAAGCTGGTGATCTGTCTGAAAGCCAACCTGTAGAGATGGTCGCCATGAGGCATGGCGTGACTGCGGATGACTTTTCGTTATCAAGTGTGAGGGTCATGTGCTGAATGTCTAAGTTGATCATGTTCCGGCGAACGGTGAGCGACTCCGGAACCTACAAGCGAACTAGAATGGTCTGCGAAGGAGAACGGGTAGGTAAGGCGAGTGCACATCGCTTGGAGCTGGTTTTCAAGAAGTTGCACGCTGAGACCGACGCAAATTTTGCTCGAGATAACCTTATGACAAATGTTCAGCATCAAAATTTGGGCTCGGGCAGCTCGAAAACAACAATTCATACAATGTAAGGGCATGTCATGAAGCTCTTTAAGTACATGTACCGGTACTAGTTTGTCTTGCCTCGAATCAATATCAACGTCTTGTAATCTATCATTTTCAGGGACTGCGTCAATGCAGTACAGTACATGTATTTTTCTCATCGAAAATTCGACACTTGCCGACCACTTCAAGACAGCAAAATGACTCGAAGATAGGTGCCATTGTGAAGCGAGCGCTTGAGCAAGTAACGTTACAGTGAAATTATGGAACGGACTGCTTCGCTATAGTAGTAAATATTGTCATCAAACCAGACCGACTTGCGGAACCTGGGGCATCGCCAGATTGTGCGCATCGGCAGGATGAATGTTACTCTATGAACACGCAGTGTTCAAGCTCCTGAGCTGTGTAGGCATTGTCTACTACTGTACCGGTAGTAGACAACAAGCCACGTCTCACCCAACCCCCGCAATGCACCACTCTACGATCTTGGCAGGCAAACAATACAAATACCTACCTACGGTGGCATTCTACTCCACACCATTGCTGTGGGATACAATTCATCGTCATGGCTTACTCCTTAGGTGCTCACACAGCTCGCTACTCTTCGACCGGAAACGCTACACAACTTGAATACGCCAAGGCAATCAATCTGGTAAACCACCTTTCGTGCTTGGATTTGCGTCTACAGGAGTCTCGCTGAGATCGGACCTCCACTCTATAGCGGTTCTTGGCGTGCTTTTCTGCTCAACAATGATGACAAGTTCAACGCTTGGAATGCGTTGTATGCTACATGACCTTCCTGTTTCAAGGACTTGCATCGACAATTAGGTCGTCGATTCCAGCTGCTGCGCAGATCGGAACCGAGAGTTGAGATGCAGGATACGACGTGGACGAGTTGACGTGAGTCCACTACAGAACGAGCTAACAAAGACAACTCGAGGGCAAATTTTTCCGACACTGCGATCTTCTTTCGGATCTGCTTCCAGTCGCGATGTGAATCGTCTTAATCAGCGATCAACCTGCGTTGTGCGGCTTCGAGGTTGTCATTTTCGAATTCGTCCTTAGCATCATAAGCGCAAGACCAGCAAGGACTCAAGTGCTGCACCAATGAAATTAACACGATGGATGCGAGTCGCAGCGGCGATTGCCATGGCCACAGCATCGGCAGCTGCATTTGATCTCTCACTGCTGGACGATGACAACTTGTACACTGAAGGCAAAGTACACGCTCCGAAACAGGAAGAGCGTGCAGCTTCGATTGGCGCATCACTTGTTCAGTCTTCGTCAGGTTCTGCTACGTCTACGTCGGGTTCCGATGCCGGTTTCTCGACGTCTGGATCCGATGCCAGCATTTCCGCTTCGGATTCCACAACCTCCTCCACCTCCGGATCCGATGCGAGTCTCTCCGATTCTTCTACCTCTACCAGTGCGGCTTCTGGTTCCGCTACATCTGCCAGCGCGACTTCTTCGTCGGGTTCAACTCCCGGTTCTGCATCTGACTCCAGCGCGGCTTCTACTCCCGGTTCTACTGGTGACTCTCTGTCTGCAAGTGCAGCTTCAACTTCTGGTTCTACCTCCGATTCCAGTGCGGTTGCTACTTCCGGTTCTACCGATGCTTTCTCTACGTCAGGGTCTGCTGAGACCCCAGTTACACCTTCGGCTGCTCCAGAGGGTGGCCTTCTCTCTCCATTCGCAACCGAAGAACCGTCCAAGACGCTGTTCCCTCGCGCCGCACTGGGTGAGATGGCACCTATCATCAACGTGGCTGAAGGTTTACTGGGGAAACCCCTTCCAACAAACAAGTGGTGGGGTAACCTCATCCACACTACTGCTGAGGAGATGAACACGAAGGCCAACCCTGGCTGGTCGAATCCGTACGGTCTCAAGCTTCCGAAAGAGGCCCCGTACGGCATTCAAGCCTGTTACTCGTACAACTACCGCGAGTTATCCCCTCTCACCGACGGTATTGCGGAGTTCTACCTGCACGATTTCGTCAACGACATGACGCTGTCTGCAACAGAGTTCGCTGGCGAAGCCAAGCCGATCTACGAAGTTTACTCCATCAGCGACTTCGGCATCAACGTCCGTGCTTGTCTCGAGAACAAGAAACAGTGCCTGGACTCTGCTCTCGTGCACGGGATGGCGTTCATCACTGCAACGTACGACCGTCTCACGGCTCGTATCGAGTCGGAGTACACGATGGAGATCGTGGACAAGTCGGTTCCAGGCAAGTACATCGTCGAACTCGGCGGTAACCAGACGTGGGTCGTGTACACCGGAAAGAACGGCACTTTTGCGCTGGATGAGTCGAAAAAGGCTCTAGTCTCGAGTGGGCTCTTCAGTGGCACCGTTAGCATTGCGATTCTACCTTCGCCTAAACATACCGACGTGTACGACAAGTACAGAACGTGTCATGTTCGAGGCGGTAACGTCTCCGTTGCCTCTCGTACTGAGTACTCGCTGAAGTGGGAGACGGTCGGTTCAAGCTGCAAGACGCATGGGTTACTGCACTTTGCGTTGCCTCACCACCTTCCAGCACTCAAAGGCGCCATTACCGCCAAAGACCCCAAGGCTATCGTTCTACACTCTACTACCAGGGGAAAAATGGTTGGTCAAGTGACCAAAACGGGCGAATGGGTCCTCTCTGAGCCTGAAGATGACCTTGAAGTGGACTTCTACCCAGCAAAGAAGCCTTCAGCACAAATGATCTCGAAATTGGGTCTTCTAAAGACCCTGAAAGCCGATATCGCGGATGAGTGGGGGCTCAACAAGACGAGCTGGTACTTTAACGGCAAGCAGTACCAGAAGTACGCTTCTCTCTGTCTCTTGGCTGGTGATGCGTCCATTGTCGGCAAGAACAAACAGCTATTGAAGACGTGTCTGACGAAACTAGAGAAGCTGCTTGTGCCGTTCCTGGACAACACGCTCGAACCACCTCTCAACTATGAGACTTCGTACGGCGGTATCGTCAGTAGCCAGAGCTTCACGGTGAAAGACGTGAATGCTGACTTCGGAAACTCCGTCTACAATGATCATCACTATCATTACGGCTATTGGGTCACGGCCTCTGCTATGTTGAAGAGCCTGCACCCCAAGTGGAAGCGCATGAAAGAGCTGGATGCGATGATCTGGATGATGCTACGTGACGTGGCCAACCCAAGCTCTGAAGACACTTTCTTCCCCAAGTTCCGTCACTTTTCCTTTTACCTGGGCCACTCGTACTCGCATGGGGTGACCCCCATGGCCGACGGCAAGGACGAAGAGAGCACGTCCGAAGACGTCAACTTCTACTATGGGATGAAGTTATGGGGCCAAGTGTCCAACAACAAGGCGGTGGAGGATCTAGGCAGTCTCATGCTGCGCCTCAACGCCCGAGCCATCCGCACGTACTTCCTCATGACTTCGGACAACACGATTCACCCCAAGGAGTTCGTGCCCAACCACGTGACGGGTATCTTCTTCGACAACAAGGCGGCCTACGCGACGTGGTTTAGTGCAGAGAAATACGCGATCCACGGCATTCAAATGATCCCCGTGTCGCCTATCAACGCGATGGTACGCACCGCCAAGTTCATCCAGCAGGAATGGGACGATGTCCTGTCCAAGGAGGCCATCGTTACGGAGGCCAACACTACCAACGCGTGGCTTTCATTGCTACTAGTGAACGAGGCGGTTGTGGATCAGGCCGATGCGTTGCCCAAACTCAAGCAAGCCGCAATGGATGACGGTCTCACCCGTTCGTGGGCACTGTATAATGCTGCTGCTCGTAGCCATAGCAAGAAGACTGGCGTGCAGATAGATGTATAAAGTTGGCAAGTGTCGTATCAATGTAAGTCCGTTTTAATTCCAAGAGATCTACTGCGTACCCGTATCCGCGAACATGGACATCGACTGCACATTTCATCAACACCATCGTCGGGCAGAAACTCGTCGATCTTGAACTTTGTCAACTCTTCACCGATGAACACGGAATGGCACCGAGCTTGTAGGCTCAGCAACAGCCGCCGCAATGAAGTCAAAGGCGTTCTTCGGATGCCGTATGCGGACATGAGTCAGCTTCTTCTTCTCGTTGAACCACGAGAAGTGCCATTCGCCGCTCAAATCCGTCAGCAAACCAATTGGCGTACAGTTGTCAGGCGCTTTCAAACTTGCGGCGATCACTTCTCCGAACGCTTGGGCTAGATGACGCTGCTCCACCGTTTTCGTCACTTTGATAACCATGCGTATACCCGCGAGTGGCAAACGGTGTTGAATTGATCTTTCGTCGATAAGCAGCACATCGGTCGTTCCTTTCATATCAAAAGGCAATCGAGGGTCACTGATGGACAAGACTGACCGATTCTTGGCAACATCCAGCAACGACAGTCCCCTCTTATCCAGCACAGCCTGGAGGTGCGTCTCCAGATACGCTATGTAGTTACCCCGCTGGTTGTCGTCACCTTCCGGGACGTCGAGCCAAGTATACGGCGAAATGCACGCAGTCGACGATGGAGTGGGCTACGAGGTATTTATCAACGATTCGCATCTTCTTCCTCATTCTCTCCTGATGTTCCGTATCAAGATCGGACATCGAGTAGACTGGCCGCTTCCTATCTCGAGCTTCCAGTACTTTGTTGAACTGCATCTCCATTATTTCCCCAAGCATCTCGATCGAGGGAACAATAATCGCACCGGCATTCGGCTCTGGTACAACTACCAGCACGTGTACAGGAGTTCTTTTCGCTGTAACATCGTCCACTGTAGCTTGATACTGGACGTCTTTCGTGGACAAACCAGCCAGAGCTAGTGGTGCTTCCACAGCGTCCAGTGGCTTCAGGTCACCCGTGGAATAGTCGCCCCTCGCCACCTCGGCCTCCGTCAGCCATGGACTGCGGCCGTGGTCTCTCTTCGCTAGGAAGAGTTTCAACATGCGAGAAGGACAACTGATGTCTGAATTTCTGTCCGTGATGACCTTCATTAAGTCGCCCACCGCGTTGGCTTCGTCGATTAAGGAGGAGGTCGTTTCGCCAACGATCGCACAGAGAAAGAAGACCATCATCACTCGAGTCGGCAAATCGAGGACGCATTGATAGATCTGACCGCGAAGTGAAGTGCACTTCCCACAATAACGACTTACCCCCCCCCCTTTACCGGTACTCCCCCCAAACCCCGTCAAGTTGACAAAGGCGAACCGCGTCTAGATGTAGACGGTCTACATGTCTGGTCGGCGCAGTCATCTTGGAGATACCGGTATGCAAGTTGCGCCGATGGTAGTAGTGTCTTTGGGGTGAATGAGAATCTTAGCCATGCTGGACAGTGAGACTTGCGTGGCTCCCTCGAAAGGACCAGAGGGTTTCGTTGTGACATCGGACTGAGCTCCCGTGAATAGTTTCTTATGACTTTCACAGTCTAACACAGACCAGTGGCTGCTATTTCGTGTAGCAAAGGCTTCAACATGTAGCTCGAAATTGTTGCGAAACCTTGCTGTCCGAGTTCGGAGCTTCAGCTGGCCATCCCTCTCACAATTGTACGTCGTTTACTAAGCGTTTTCAATGTTAGGCAGGTTGACGGGGTGTTGCGAAGTAATACACGAATCTTGACTGTAGGCATTTGCCAAACCGAACTAAGCCTACCAGTAGTCTACTGGCAGTAGAAGCACGGCATGCAGAAAAGCCTATCGATTCAAGGCACACTTAGTGTGCAGTGCGTTGTTCTTTGAGCAATGTTCAACAACTCGTTGCTCTCACAGCTTCCCATTGCCCGCAAACGACCAGGGCAAAGCTGCTGTGGTATCTTGGCTGGCAAACAGAAATGATCCGCTAAAACTAACGTGCCAACGAGACCAGGACAATACCTGGTAGGTACATGTACAGTATTATACGTCCGGACTGTGGATCGCAGGAGATCGGCGCTGATCTCCATGTACTGGCCCAGTACTGTATTCCTTGCACCGGTATGTACAATATGTACAATACTACCAGCGCAAGGAGACTGGGCGAGTACCACGTAAGATACCGCGTTGCTCAGCGCTAATGACGACTGAAGCTCGAGAGATTCATCGTCCCGTATCTGAAGTGGTGGCCCGGTAGGTTCCTGTACAGGCTGTACATGTAACATGTATGCAGTGCGGATCAGCTTTACATGGACCGCCGATAAACAGCATTTTAATCAAGTGACCAGGATGGGCAACGCCCATTTAACAACAACTTGTTGAACAACTAGAGCTGGCAACTGATACCGCGGCTGGTTTGCCAACCATCACGCTATGATTCTTGCTGAAAAAAATGCAGGTTACGCCATCGCCTTTCACTCCCACACGCTGAACGGGGCCATCTGCAACTTGCAGACTGCAAGTTGTGGGGTACGTAATGCGGCACGGAGACGGATAGGTCTGTATCGGGCAACACGACTGGTTGGTTGTATCTTTTGGAGATAGCGTGCGATCGAGGCGCCGAGATTCTCGCCTAGAAGCCCAGAGTCTTCCTTTTGGAACGACTATCGAGGCATTGAAGGTGTGTTTTGAATGTAGGGAGATTGAAAAGGGGATTGAATATTATGATTGGATTGGTTATTGATCATCACCAACATAAAAGATTGTATTCGGAAGGGTATTAAATAGACGAGGTAAGCAAAGCCAACATGCACATGCACACGACACTGTGTCGGTAGTGCTGTACGACATAGAGCGGGCCAAAGGGACTTGCTGGGCAGATGTGAGTGACGAGCGCTAAGCTTGCAAGTACTACCGGTAGTAGCAGGTCACCATTCGCTTGCGTCACAAAACTTCAGGAAGAGCTTTACACAGTGGTTCACCTGTCCAACCGCCATGGCTGAGAGGAAACAGTCTGCTTTCACAAGGCGCCACCAGCGCCAAAACAAGGCAGCCACACCATGCATCGCAGTGATGAACAACGCCTATGCTCGGGGCATATGTGAGTTGGCAACCGCCGGTTGAGCCTCAGCAAGTCGATTCAAGCCGGAGCCTAAAATTTCGCATGTGAGGTGCCCGATCGAATCTTAGATCGCCCTGTTTCTGGTACATTCCCTTTTCTCCCAATCAGATGCTTTCCCGTCACCCAAAATAACCCTCCAAAATTCATTTTGGGCAAAATCAACAAGACTCAAACAAGACATGACTGCTACAGTACATGTCCTGCCTTGAAAGCCACTGGGAGTTACTGCATGTGCATGTGCATATGTACTACACGCACCACTATTACAGAAGGCGCTAGCTGGGAGGCAAAACACGTTGGGTAAACTCGAGCCCGAGCCTGAGCGACCAGCCACGCCAATAGATTTGCTGATCTTGTGTACAGTACACTGTAGTTGAAGCCACCTACAACGAGGACGGAACAAGCCCAAGGGATTGTTTCTGCGCTCGCGCCCAGCTGGCGACTCTCTTCACGAACACAATCGAAAAGATTGATCCTCCTTCGGCGTTTCTTGCGAGTCTCGGCGGAGCGTTGGTTGACAGCCCATGCTAGCGCGCTACGAGTGAGTGATCTCTCTGCCTATTTCCCTGCTTGATCCGATATCCAGGAGTCGCGACCTTCCAAAGTCGTTTATTGGCCGTTCTCTAGCACCGAAAATGTACTGGTAAAGGTACCGCTCACAAGTCAAACACATACACGCATAGACCCGACAACAATTATCCGTCCCGGTTCTGCACGTATGACACTTCAGAGTCACTTCAGAGTCGTTCAGTCGTGTGGGCCCCTAGCCCTGCCACGTACAGCCTATCAATCTACGGCTCTGCCTCTTCCCGAGCAGCTCATGGTCTCCGCTCCCCATAGCTTCGCCAGCCTTCAACTGCTTTCGCTCCCGAGCCACCACTCAACACTCTTCAATTTGCCTCGGAGGACGCCAAGCCAGCTTTCCGCCTTCTATCCGAATCGAAGAGCCCCAGTCCTGACCAAAAGAGACGATCCCTCGCCATGGCCACGGAGGACAAGAAGAACGAGGCTACGGCCAGTTTACTGCAGCCAGAGGCCAACGACAATGGCGAACAGGTGCCAGAGGTCTACCGCTCGCTCAACTTCCGCAGTCTGCAGGACCCCTACTCGCACAGCCGCGATACTATGGCCAGTCGCTACAGTACTCTGCGAGCTGATGACCTTGACACCATGTTGAACGGTGGTCTCGAACGTTTCTACAAGAAATACGACCACCTTTCACGCAAGATCAACTTGCAGCTGCCTACCCCTGAAGTGCGCTTCGAGAACCTGTCCTTCTCGGTACAGGTGCCTGCTAAGGTGGGTGCCCACGCTACCGTTGGATCTCACTTGGCACAGATCTTCACTCCCTGGGAGAAAGTGCCAATGAAGACCAAACATGCACTGCACCCGATGAGCGGTATCATCAAACCGGGCTCCATGACGTTGGTCCTGGCTAACCCTGGTGCCGGTAAGTCAACGTTCCTCAAGGCGCTGGCTGGCAAGTTGCAGGACAACTCCAAGACGGAGATTGGTGGAGAGATCCTTTACTCCGGTCTTCGTGGTGACGAGATCGACCTCATCAAACTCGCTGGTCTCGTGGACCAGATGGACAACCACATCCCGACGTTAACTGTCCGGGAGACGTTCAAGTTCGCTGACATGTGCGTGAACGGCCGTCCGGAGGACCAACCGGAGGAGATGCGAGACATCGCGGCACTGCGTACCGAGCTGTTCTTGCAGATCCTGGGTCTGGAGAATTGCGCCGACACGGTCGTCGGTGACGCTTTGCTGCGTGGTGTGAGTGGTGGTGAGCGCAAGCGTGTGACGGTGGGCGAAGTGCTGGTGGGAGGTCAGAGTCTGTTCCTGTGTGATGAGATCTCCACAGGTCTGGACAGTGCCGCCACCTTCGACATTGTTAAATCGATGCGTACGTGGTGCAAAACTCTTGGTGGTTCCGTCATTGTCGCTCTACTCCAGCCTACGCCCGAGGTGGTGGAGATGTTCGACGATATCTTGATGATCAATGAGGGACACATGGTGTACCATGGCCCCCGTACTGAAATTCTCGACTACTTCCAGGGCCTAGGTTTTACTTGTCCCCCTCGTGTTGACCCTGCTGATTTCCTTATTGAAGTCACCTCTGGTCGTGGCCACCGGTATTCTAATGGAAACGTGCCGACCAAGGATCTGGCTGTGGCTTCCGAGGACTTCAACAACCTGTTCACTCAGTCCGCAATCTACCGCAAGACGCACGAGGCCATCAGCAAGGGATTCAACGAGCACCAGTTCGAGAGTCCCGAAGACTTTAAGAAGGCTAAGAGTGTTGCTAACCTCGCTCGTTCCAAGGAGAAATCCGAATTCGGCCTGGCATTCGTCCCCAGTACGTTGCTGCTGCTGAACCGCCAGAAGCTTATTTGGCTTCGTGACCCACCTCTTCTATGGGGTAAACTGATCGAAGCTCTCGTGATCGGCCTGGTCATGGGAATGATCTACTTCGACGTGAGCTCAACGTACTACCTGCGTATGATCTTCTTCAGTATCGCGCTGTTCCAGCGTCAGGCGTGGCAGCAGATCACCATCTCGTTCCAGCTGCGCAAGGTCTTCTACAAGCAGCGACCGCGCAACTTCTTCCGAACGACGTCGTATGCAATCGCTGAAAGTGTCGTGCAGATTCCCGTGAACGTTGTCGTTTCTTTCGTCTTGGGCACGCTCTTCTACTTCATGAGTGGACTGACCCGTTCATTCGAGAAGTACATCGTGTTCTACCTGGTTCTGCTTGCCTTCCAGCACGCCATCAGTGCCTACATGACGATGCTCAGTTCGCTGTCTCCGAGTATCACGGTGGGTCAAGCTCTGGCGTCGATCTCTGTGAGCTTCTTCCTTCTGTTCTCCGGCAACATTATCCTGGCCGACCTCATCCCGGACTACTGGATCTGGATGTACTGGTTCTCTCCGATCTCGTGGGCGCTGCGATCCGGCATGTTGTCTGAGTTCTCAAGCGACCGATACACGTCCGTCGAGGGCAGGACCCTTCTGGAAAGCTTCTCGATCACTGAAGGCACTGAGTACATCTGGTTCGGCATCATCGTCCTGGTGGCCTACTACTTTGTGTTCACAACGTTCAATGGCATGGCTCTTCACTACATCCGCTACGAGAAGTACAAGGGCGTGACTGTCAAGGCTCTGACTGACAAGTCGGAGGAGGAAGACAATGTTTACGTTGAGGTTAGCACCCCCGGCGCTGTCGATGGTACGGCTACAGGTAAGAGTGGCGGTCTGCCGTTCACGCCGTCGAACCTGTGCATCAAGGACCTCGAGTACTTTGTGACGCTGCCGTCCGGTGAGGAGAAGCAGCTTCTGCGTGGCATCACGGCGCACTTCGAGCCTGGCCGCATGGTGGCGCTTATGGGAGCCACGGGTGCCGGTAAGACGACGCTCATGGATGTGATTGCTGGTCGTAAGACGGGTGGTCGCGTTGTCGGCGACATCATCGTGAACGGCGAGCCGAAGGACCCGGCCAACTTCAGTCGTATCACGGCGTACTGCGAGCAGATGGACATTCACTCGGAAGCCGCTTCGATCTACGAGGCGCTTGTTTTCTCGGCTAACCTGCGTCTGCCACCGACATTCACAGAGGAGCAGCGCATGAACCTGGTGCACGAAACCCTTGATCTCCTAGAACTGTCTGCTATCTCTGGTGAAATGGTGGGCAGTTTGTCGGTGGAGCAGAAGAAGCGCGTGACCATCGGTGTGGAAGTCGTATCAAACCCGAGCATTTTGTTCCTGGATGAGCCGACCAGTGGTCTGGACGCTCGTTCGGCGCTCATTGTGATGCGTGGCGTGCAGTCGATCGCGCGCACCGGTCGTACGGTGCTGTGCACGATTCACCAGCCGAGCATTTCCATCTTCGAGCTGTTCGACGGCCTGCTGCTGCTTCAAAAGGGTGGCTACACAGCCTACTTCGGTGATCTTGGTGTTGACTCGGTGAAGATGCTCGAATACTTTGCCTCTATCCCTGGTACGATGGAGATCCGTCCGCAGTACAACCCGGCCACGTACATGTTGGAGGTGATCGGTGCTGGTATCGGCCGTGACGTCAAGGACTACTCGGTGGAGTACAAGAACAGCGAACTGTACAAGTCAAACCGTGAGCGTACTCTGAAACTGGCTGAGGTATCCGATGACTTCATCTGCCACTCGACGTTGAATTACGATCCGATCGCGACGGGCTTCTGGAACCAGCTAAAGGCATTGACTGTGAAGCAACAGCTCACGTACTGGCGCAACCCGCAGTACAACTTCATGCGCATGTTCCTCTTCCCGCTCTTCGGTATTATCTTTGGTACGACGTTCTACCAGCTCTCTGCTTCTACCGTCGGGCGTATCAACTCGCACATTGGTCTCATCTACAACAGTATGGATTTCATCGGCGTCATCAACCTCATGACGGTGTTGGAGGTCACGTGTGCCGAGCGTGCTGTGTTCTACCGCGAACGGATGTCGAACTACTACGGTCCGCTGCCGTACAGTCTGTCGTTGTGGTTCGCTGAGGTCCCGTACCTGATCGTGGTGATCATCCTGTTCGTGACCATCGAGTACTGGTTGGTGGGCTGGAGCAGCAACGTTGGCGACTTCTTCTTCTTCATGTTCGTCTTCTACCTCTACACGTCGGCATGCACGTACGTTGGTCAGTGGATGTCGGCGTTGATGCCGAACGAGAAGGTGGCGAACGTGGCGGTTGGTGCGCTCTCGTGCCTGTTCAACCTGTTCTCTGGCTACCTGCTGCCTCGTACAGCCATGAAGGCCGGCTACAAGTGGTTCCAGTACCTGATGCCATCGAGCTACTCACTTGCGGCTCTGGTGGGCGTGCAGTTTGGTGAAGTGCAGGACATCATCACCGTGACGTCGGGTAACACGTCGACGGACATGACGGTGGCTCAGTACATCGAGAACATCTACGACTTCCGTCCGGACAGCAAATACAACTTCATGGCGGGTCTGCTGGTGATCTGGGTCGTGCTGCAGGTGGCCATCTACCTCACGTTCAAGTACGTGAGCCACCTGAAGAGATAAGTGGTGATGTCGAAGAAAGACGTTTCCTTAGTTATCGAGTGAAGCTGAATTTGGTTAGCGGTGAAAAGATAGCTGCTGTTGCATTTGCTTTCGAAGTACATGTAGACTTTTGATGGATTGACTGCTCTCGTTAATTGTTTGTGATGTGTCCTGCATGTATTACATACGTTGTTAGGCGGGAGGTGCCATACAAATTGGTAGGAATGCTGAATCCAATTGCCCGAGACGCTGCCACGAAGAATGAAAGCAAGACAGCGCCTCCCATGGTTCAAGGCTACATACTGTAAGGCTACCAGTTGATTAGTCACCGTTCTGGTTAGAAGCACTCGGCGGTGACATACTGACAGTGACTACGGTAGCTTCGTTTAGTCACCACGTCGAAGAATACACCGCAGCTTGACTCATTGACCATGGGCGTCATCCAAGTGATCTCTCCAGGACTCCTTTCATTCTCCAATTGTCGTCTTTAAGACCACTTCAACCAACTAACTCACCATGCGCGTCGCCGTTGCCGGAACCGGTTCATTCGCCAAGCATTTCATCGACGAATTCCCTGCCGTAGGCCATGAAGTTGTCGTGTTGACCCGCTCACACAAGAATTTCCTGGACGGCAAGAATGGTGTTGTGGAACAGCGTATCACCGATTACTCGAACATTTCCGAGCTTGTTGAGGCTCTCAAGGACTGCGACGCACTCGTCAGTACGATCAGTGACGAGAAAAACCCAAACGCCGAGCTTCATCTGAAGCTGCTTGAGGCTTGCATCCAGTCACCCAAGTGTAAGCGCTTCATTCCTGCGGAGTACGGTGGAAACGAAGAGAATTTCTCACCGGAAGAAGTTAACGTCTTTTACGGTCACAATGATGCGCTGAAGAAAACCCTCAAGGAGCAGAACGACGTCGAGTACACGTTCGTATCGCTGGGATGGGTCGCAGACTACATTGTCCCGAGTTCTAACCGGTACCATCCTGACATTGGTCCTTTCCATCCGTTGGACCTCGGTGCGCGTACCATGAACATCCCTGGTACAGGCGACGACGTGTTCTCAATTACCAGTGCGCGGGATATGGCCAAAGCGATCGCCGAGCTTCTGAAAAGTCCTAACAAGTGGCGTCCATACACCTACGTGCAAGGATCGCAGGTGACGTGGCTACAGTTAGCCGAAATATTGAAGACAGTCGGCGGGATGCCAGATCTCAAGGTTTCTCTCGAACCGCTGGACGAGATTAAGGAACAACTTAAGAACAGCGAGTTGTTCATGATCGCCAGTTTCAAGTTGCTGGTCCCGTCAGGAGGATGTACGCTTGATCAAGAAAAAATCAAGCGCGACCGTGCCGAGCACTTCCCCAGTGTTCACTTTCGCACGGCGAAGGAACTGCTTGAAGCAGTGAAGCAGGACCCCAAGGTTATAGTGTAGCCACCGGATCAAGCGGTGACAACAAAAAGCGAAGAAAACCTTTCTCCAAGAAGAATTTTTAGGATGGAAGAATTGTGCTGCTTACATCGAGAAATTATGGTTTACACATCGTCAGTCTGCACTAATGTTTCTCCACTGTTGTGACTGAAGCTCCCCTCTAGCAGCAGAGTATCTGCACTTGAGAGGATACTTTCAACGCACGCATCAGTCGCTGGCCTGAGTGCGGCCAATACACCGCTAGCATCACCGCTCCGACCCACTTTTCCAAGCTGGGATTGGTTCACAACTGTGATGATCGATTCCAAACCACCAGACGGACAGCGCGTCACCGCACCCCACATTGTATCGCTATACTCAATGTCCCCACCAGCAAGTTTGGAAAAAGAGTGCCATACAAACACATTGGCATTGTAGGGAACACCTAATTCCGTCCGGTGGACAACAGCGTAGTAGTCGAGATTCATAGAGTCACCAGCTTGTCTTTGTATTTCCCCCCGGAACTTCATAGCGCATGCGTTTGGCAACCGCTCTAGAACATGCGCAACTGGTGTCACATCATGGTTTGAATTCTCTTGTGATGCAAAGCTCTTGTCCGGATACGAGAGAGTTTCCCAGATCGCAGCCGAAGTTGCGTGCATTGCGAACGGAACGCGTCGCACACTGATTAAGGTCGACTGGAAGTCCCCCGTTTGAACATGAGACCATACATCCTTATCCAACTCATATCCACCATCTCCATTTGGAAAGTGGACGCCATTTGCTGCGAATACGCTCGGTAACTGCGGCACCGCTGCCTCTGCTCGTTGCTTGAGCTGATTCAACACAAGGTCGTCCTCCATCTTTTGTTGCAGCTCTGCATTTTTCCCCAAGCTCAAGATTGCACCGACTCGTCGCTTTTCGTGCAGGAGTTCCCACAGACGCTGGATCCAGTCGGCATTACTCTGTACCTGGCTGTTGAGCGCTTGGTTAGTGCTTTCCGCCTTTTGTCGACCACGAGCTTGACGCTCGGAGAGGCATTGCCACGCTGACCTCGATTTATTAGTCTGTACTCCGCATCGCAAAGTTGCTAAATGATTCTCCAGCTCAGACACAAGCCCCCTGAGCGTGAAGAGCTCTGCTTTCTCGCGGTCTCGCGTCGAGTTTCGGTGCCTTGGTTTGCGCATAATTACTCATAGAACAAGCAAGGTAAAAGACAACAAGCATGCATTCCTGGAATGAGGAATGTTGGTGTGCAACTTGGATTGTGAGTCATACATCTTTTGAAGTACATGTAGTGTATCAGATTAGATAGCCAATAGGAATAGGAATCAGGTAGTACCTTTTAATTAGTAAATCCAGTGCAGATGTAGGGAGGCTGTGGAGCCCAGCAGCTCCATCCTCTCCGAACTGCAGGGAGGGCAGCACTTTGTATTCTGCGCCCGACTCCAAACACCTCCCTCCTTGAGTTAATTTTGAATCACTGGTAGCACTTGTTGGTCCCAGCCCCTTTGAAGCCCATGACTCAGACGAACGCCCAACTTCGTGAGGAGATCGATCGACTTACCCAAGCGATGGCGGACCGCTCGAAGGTCCCTATTCATCTGCGCAAGTTCACTGGGAAGCGAGGGGAAGACGTGGGAAAGTGGCTCTTCCAAGTGGAGAACGCGTGTCGAATCAACGGCATCGCAATCGAAGATGCAAGTACCGACTTCCCTTTGTCATGGCATACATATGATATGGCGGGTAGAGACCAGAAATGGGATGTCCCGGCTAAATGGACTTGCACCACGAATGCAGCCTGCACTACTTCGAAGTAGTATTTTCAGCAAGGAACAAAGCAATGAAAAACCTATTGTATTTCTAGTCATGCAGCGTCAAAGCTCGAAAGGCATCGTCAAAATCTTCGTCCAAACTAAATTCTCCTAGCTCTTCATCTGTTTGTTTCGATAGTTTAATGAAATAACTAATGAAAGCTCTTCTTGCTTAGATACCTAGACCCTTTCGCGCGTCTTCCGCTTTGCTGCGCCGCCTAACTGGCTGTGAAGTGCCTCAATGTTGCGACGCTTTCGATCCCATGCCAAGATTAGCGTTCTACGACTGTGATATTTAGACTCTGCTAGCTTAGGGTAAAATAGAGTGATAGTCCACTTGATGTCCCCAAACTCTTTGAGGTGGTCCAAGACCCGTAGTTTCTCTTCGGCGGCGTTCTTTTGGTCAGCTCTTCTGTGGTTCCGCCATGCAAATGATAGACTAACAACTGGGTGGCTGGGAGCTGCTGTATGCGATGACAAAGGATGCACGCGGATTCTTCCCGCATGCACTTCTGCAGCTGCTGATTGGCCAATCGGGGGGTGTATGCCTTGACATATCGTATGCCATGACAAAGGGAAGTCGGTACTCGCCTTCCAGGCACCGCTGGATCATCAATGGAGAAGCTGGCATCCGGCTGGTTATTTCACTGGTCATCGACAACTCGAAATGAGGAGCACACGTGGGGGATTTTCCGTGAGCATGTGCTCCAACATTTCGAAGCATCGAACTACCAGTCGGTGCTCCGCGAGAGACTTCAACGCCTCAAGCAAACGGCGGACATCGAGACGTACAACGGCGATTACTCAGCACTTATCTTTCGGGTGGAAGGTATGAGCGTTCTCGACCAAGTCTTGAACTACGCGAACGGCCTCAAGCCCCGGACGCGCAGCTACGTCAAGCTTGAGAAACCCGAGACGCTGAGCGACGCCATGGGCCTAGCTGTCAAGTACGAGGTAACCCACTTCGTGGAAGACGGGCGCGATCGTCAAGTTCGTTCCGACAAGACGAAAAACGTTAGCAACGACAATGAGAAGCAACCACGACGCTTCAAGGGGAAGCCGTTTCGTGGGAAAGGTAGCTTCAAACCATGAGCAAAGTCGGAAAACAAGGATACTCGTACGTGCCACTTCTGCAAGAAGCCAGGCCACATCAAGGCTAACTGCTACGCTTGGAAGAACGAACAAGCCAAGCAGGGAAACGACAAATCGCGTCAGTGAATGAGGGTCCTGGTGTGGACGAGAGCGAAACCAGAGCATTCGTTGGAGAATATCAGCCTCAATGTTTTGTGTGAAAACCCTCTTGTGTATAAGTCGCGACCACTGTTTTCAGTCGATGGAAGTATTGGTGTAAAGGGTCAGACTATCACAACTTCAAAGCCCCTTCTCGACAGTGGAGCAACAACCATTTACGCTTCAAAGCGATGGGTGGACGATAACAAGCTCAGCACGACCAAATTCAGCGGGAGAAACATTCGTGTAAAGCTTGGAGATGATCAAATCATGGAAACGGAGCTTGAGCTACTAGCTCTATCGATCCATATATCGGGACTTGACGAATCATACGAGTGTGTTGCTGTAGTCGATACTATCCCTGATGAATTCGACTGTATCCTCAGGATATCATTTTTCGAGGACATGCAGCCGAACGTTAACTGGAGTGATCAAAGAATCGACGGAACAACGAAACAACCTCAACGAGTGGAGCATGCAAGCGAGATCAGCGGACCAATCGAGGAAGGCAGACCGGTGAAAGCCTCCGGGCTTCAAAGATCTGTCGAGGCGAAAGGCCTGTCGGCGAAAAGACCTGATCCCCACGGAGGCGCCGCGCTGGAAACGGATGTGAGGCCCGTGGTTGAACTTGCACGCAAAACTGCGCAGAAGGGAGCCCCAATAGATGTTTGCAAGCAACACGACCGCAAGCCAGTTCGTAAAGGCTTGGTGGAGCGAAGCGACACGAGGTCGACTTCACATAGACGTGCGTCCGTGGATACGGAGGGCAATCGCACAGGGGGTAAAGACACCGTCGTCGAGAAGATGTTCACGATGGGTGTGGTGGATACTGCGGGTGTGACAACAAAGTACATCACGCGGAAGAAGCTGAGAAAGTTCCTGAGGATCAACCAAAACTCCAGACGAACCTGATTTCTTGCTGGTTCTGTCGAACCAGACAATCAAGGAAGTCGCCAAGTCACTGCAACGTCGCGATAAACCTGATAACGTTGGCAGGCTAAGGCACACCGATACTTGGAGGCGGACTGGGACAGTTTTCGAAAGAACTCAGCCTATGATCTCCTGAAGGAATACAAGGACACCGTATTCCGACCGGAGCTACCTGAAGGTTTACCGGAAAGAGAGAGATTGAGCATCGGATCGATGTGAAAGATCCCAATCTTGCCATGCACCGTCAGCAGTGGCGACAGTCGCCGGAGCAGCAACGAGAAATCGTGAAATGGGTCGAAGAGATGGTTTCGAAGAAAATCATTCGTCCCAGTAAAAGTCCACATGCCGCTCCGACATTTTGTGTCCGAAAACCCGTTGGATGGCGTATCGTTCATGATTACCGATACCTGAACACCAACACTACTCGTCAAAGTATTCCCATGACCCGAAAAGAAGATATCCTCGATGTCATGTATGGAGCGTACTACTTCTCCACAATGGACTTGATGTCCGCGTATTATCAAGTTTGTCTGCGGGAAGATGATATCAAGTACACAGCTTTCCAAGTTCTGAATGAACTCTGGGAATATCTCGTGTTGCCGATGGGTGTATGTGTTGAACACGAGAACTTTGTTGTTGTTTTAATCTCAATCTATTAATCTCTACTTAATTGCCCTCTAATAGACCGATGTGCTCAGTCGTTTGCAAAAGGAGAAGTGAGCTCCTTTCGCCGGTTTGACCATCATCGCACGAGTGAATTGCCGTCGGCAGAAGTGCCGACAGCGTTGATTGACAGTTCCAGACGCCGCCTTTCCACACCAGGACAGTGTTCACTTAACTTTAATATACTTATCTAATCTTTTGTAAACTTCGTCGCACGCCTCTGCCTCCACTGGCTTGCGGCTCATTCTAACAGTATGCAATGCTCCTGCGACGATGCACCGCTTGACATCTAAACTGTTTCGAGGCTTGGATCAGACGAGAACTTTTTACGACGACATTTACATCTTCACCAAGTCTCGTGACATCCAAGAGCACCTGCGAGCTCTACGGAAAACGCTGGATATCTTGAGGGACAATAAATTGTACGTGAAACTGGCCACGTGTGTCTTCTGTGCGGGAGAGATACCATGTCTGGGTGATTTTGTGGGTCGCAATGGAGTTCGCATGGATCCCGGCAAGGTCCAAACCATCAAGAATTGGCCGGTTCCTCGGACACAAGAAGATCTTCACAGCTTTCTGGGTCTAACAGGCTACGTACAATGTTTCTGTCCGGAATATGCTTCGTTGACAGCAACAATGTTCGCTTCGCTGAAGAAGAAGAACAAACGTAATTCCAAGATCCACTTCAGCGACGAGCAGTTGAAGAATTTCAAGGAGCTGAAGCGACGCTTTTGTAATCCTCCAGTACTGCACTTGCCAGTCTTCAGCAAACCAAATGCATCTGCGTACTGATCCAAGTAAGTTCGCAGTTGGTGGTGTGCTATTCCAAGTGATCGATGGTGTTGAGCAACCCATTGCATACACCAGTCGAAAGATGAAACCAGCTGAGTTAAACTATCCAACACAGCAGCAAGAAATTCTAGCTATTGTGCACGCGCTGGCAGCTTTCAGGATATACTGCTTGGGTACACCACCCATCATCGAAACGGACCACAAGAGTCTGGAAGGAATCTTCACGCAAAAGATAGCTAATCGTCGACTAACTTTCACGACTTGAATGTGACCAGCTTCGATGACACTTCATTCCGACTTGAGATAAGTGTGATCACAACGGACAGCGAGCTGATAGAGTCGATTAAAACCGCGTATACCAAAGATCGAGAAGCTCAAGCCATATTCGGTGCTATCGCAAGGAGAAGTGAAAGTACGAGCAAGCGTGTCAACCGTCAACACCGGAAGAGATATCGGTGTTATCACGAAGATCGTGGATTGCTCTTGCATCAGACAACGAGCGATGATACACCTCGTGTAGTCGTGCCAAACTCGGTGAAGGTTCGTCAACAGATTATTCGTGAGTGTCATGACTCCAAGTATGGAGGACATCCAGGTGCTGAGCGAACATATCTCACACTGTCACGTCAGTGGTATTGGACCAAGATGATCAAGTCCATCCAGAAGTATATCGCTGACTATGAACCGTGTCGAAGAAATAAACCTCGGTTGACCAAGCCACCTGGACTGCTGGAACCGCTTAGTATTCCTGAGGAGAGATGGCGATCAATCTCCATGGATTTCATAACATACCTTCCTCGTACAGCACGGAAAGTGGATTCAATTTGGGTAGTCGAGGATCGCTTGACAAAGAGGTGTCATTTCGTGCCGACAACCAAAACGGTAATCGCTGAATGTGTTGCTCGTTTGTTCATTGATAACATCTGGAGCTTCACGGAATGCCTGCAAGCATTATCTCAGATCGTGATCGGAAGTTTGTGTCTTCTTTCTGGCAATGCGTTTTCAAGTCGATTGGAACGAGCCTGAAGATGACAGTTGCTCATCGAGCACAAGGTGATGGCCAACCCGAACGGATGAACCGGACCTTGGAGGAGTATCTGCGTTGCTTCGTGGGACCACTACAAGATGATTGGGACGTGCACCTCGCAAATGCCGAGTTTGCGGTAAACTCGACCGTGAACTCCAGCACAAAGATGGCACCTTTTGAAGCAGACCTCGGTTATATTCCGCTCAATCCATTGCATCTATCCGTGGACCAACTACGGAATACCCCAGAAAGCCGATGTGGTGTCAACTTCCATGAACGCCAAGCAGCAATCTTGCAGCATTGCCGAGAAACACTAGCTCAAGCGCAAGAGCGAATGTGTGACGTGTATGATTACAACAGAGTGGAACAAGTCTCTAAAGTTGGTGATCTGGTTTATCTCAGCACGCAGAATCTTGACCCGAAGCATACTGGTTTGCCAAACTCGTCCAACTTAGGACCAAAGTGGATTGGACCCTACGAGGAGTCGAAGGAGATCAAAGCGAAGGAGAACGAAGAAGTCGTAAGGGGGGCTCGAAGGCCTAAATACATTCCCGTATTACATCCCCTTCGCTTGCTCCAGTAGCAGCTTAAAGCGCTTCTCTCGCTTACGATTTGTTTTCGACTTGCGCTTTCCATGACGACATTGGTATTCGGGCTGGAGCTCCACACAGTTGACCCACTTGACGTACTGAACCCATGTCTGGCGACCAAGAGGAATAACTACCATCGGAGGATACTTAGCTTCGTCGTACCCATCCATCACAAGAGAGCGCGTATTCGGACCAAACGTGAGCACGATAAAACAGTGTCCAAGATCATCTTCACCAGCGCTCGCAAGGTATACACCCGGAGGAAGACCTTGACAGAAATTTTGAAAAGTGGCAATGTTGGCAGCCGAACTCGAAAGAATATTCTTCTGGAGTTCTTCATGGTTGAGTGGAATACTTTCGCGCTAAAGAAGCTTAAAACACTCGACAGCATCTTCACGAGATGCTCCATACTGGATAAAACTTGGTCTCGTGACTTCGAAGGCGTCCCACATCTCCATCGTAACCAACTTTGGCTCTTTCAGATAGTATGGCGCCATACGAAGATCATCCTTAAAGCACGTGCTAGCAGCTGAAGCCAAGTCGAGTTTCTTGCTCTTCTTGCTCCTCTAAGCAGAAAAAGCCGTTTTACCACCTAAAGATTGCTGTTCGTCAATGTGCTGTATCATTTCGCGAACCCAAGGCGTGTCTAGCTTTCCATCCATTCCCACGAGATTTGGAGCGGAGTACATTTCCACTCCACGAGATAGCAACGATGCGGAACCTCTCCGTGGACATCCAACAGCTGCACTACCTCGCACGGTTTGCTGTAGTCCCACTCAGCCTCAGGGTCGTAAAAATTCTCTCAACCGTTCCATGGGTGTACAGCGGGAGCGGGTGGTAGCGGCGGATGCCAAGCTGCCGTCTCATCGCCACGGCGAAGGCGTGACAGCCTGGTCCTTTCTTCATCGTCGTCGCTATCAAAAAGCCAAGCATCAGGAGCCTTTTCTTCTTCATCATCAATGGCGTCAGCTTTATCGCTGTCGTAATCTGAGCCCTCGACGAGGAGCTCAAAAACGCTTCTGAAGGCAAGTTGGAGTCGCCGGAATAGCGGCAGAGTCGGAGGATTCAGACATGGCTACAGAGCCAGGCGAAGACGCCATTACTTCCAGAGCAGGGCGACCAGCAAATACGAGGGACTCCCACAGGGCCTCCTCATCAGAATCGAGCTCCACAGGGGCCTCAGTATGCGCAGCGGAAAGCGAGAGAGAACTACCTGCGGCGGGCGAGCCAGTGGACGATCCAGAGAGCGACGGGTCGTGAGACAGCGTCTCCAGCGACGGGGTAGGCACAGCGGGCACGGCAGGCTGAGCAGCTAGAGCAGCAGCAGGAGCAGCGACAGAGCGGGATGCCATCACCGGCGAAGACCTATCCAAGTCCCCAACAGCCAGGCCGGAGCGAAGAGGTAGGGGGTCGGACGAATCTCCGACGGCAAAGGCAGCGCAACTGTCGATCCGACTCCGCGCGCTTCTTTTTCAGGAATGGCTGCTGGAGAGACGCGCATCTAAAGGGAGGGTGAGTGTATCAGATTAGATAGCCAATAGGAATAGGAATCAGGTAGTACCTTTAATTAGTAAATCCAGTGCAGACGTAGGGAGGCTGTGGAGCCCAGCAGCTCCATCCTCTCCGAACTGCAGGGAGGGCAGCACTTTGTATTCTGCGCCCGACTCCAAACACCTCCCTCCTTGAGTTAATTTTGAATCATGTAGACTTTTGACTGCTCTCGTTGTATGCATACGTCTAGTTTTACTTTCGTTTTATTATTACAATGCCGTGCTTTACACGGGGAAGCTCTGGATTTTTGCATTACTGGTCTAACTAAACTTTCTGAGGATTTACTAAAAACAACCTGATGATAAACTATGTGGGGTTTATTGATCTAAAGCTTCCAGTCGTGCGTTTTCTTCAAGTGCATCCTCTCGAGGCTTGAAGTACTGCATGTCCTTTAAACACAATGGCTCCATCAGATACAGTTGGCTTAGAGTTTTTACCCTGGTGACAGCTACGTAAAGCGAGGACCGTTGAGGAGAATTCCGGGACGAGTGGAGCATTGGCCCCAGAATCATTTTCTCGACTGTTAGACCCTGGCACTTTTCACTAGTGAGTGAAAATGCCAAAACCAGCGGAACCTGTTTAACCGATATCGAGAATGTCCGTTTTGGTAATTCAACCTTCACGCTTCTTTCGAAACGCAGCCGAATTGGCACAACACCACAAGGGAATTGCGGTAGAAATTACCTATCTTCATATCCAAGCAGTCGCACGTATACTACTTCCGGAGGCCTTGAATGTAAAAAATGCACAACTCCATCTTGTAAGAACTCGCGAGTCATGTCATCAGGATCGCTTTCAAACCCGACGACGTATCCAATAGTTCCATTTCAAATAGTTTGAAATATTTTTCGTGCACTGTACAGGGCAACCAAAGGCCAGACTTAGTACCATAGGCATTCCACCAGTTTTATCATCGCGTAAACACCGCATTGATCTTCGTAGTGGTTCACTAAGCGAAAAGCGTGGACGTGACAGGTCTGCATGAAATTGATGTAGTGGTCGACGAGTTGCCAAGCAAAATTGTAGCAGTGCGTTTGCATTGAACTCAGACCGTAAAGTGTTCGAAGTGACGATAATCGGGCAAAACGCGCTCATCGATACGTCAACAGAATCCCAATTCGCCTTGTAGCACACATCGTTTATCAACTTGATATCGGACTCTAAATAATTACCAATCCGCCATCTCTGGAGAATATCGCGCCATGTTGGATCTGATTTGTGCCTCATATTCTCTTCTAGCATCACGACACATGTAATATTTGCGTAAGCCTCCGCCCCTCGAAACCGATCAAAGTATAATGCTGCATCTTTCACCTGGGCTGGACTGTTTACTGAGAGTTCAGGAACAGGATAAAACGCCGCCTGACCAGCCACGGGTAGCTGCTGGAGCCAGTCACCAACCAAGATAACATCAATTCCGCCAAATCGAAGTAAAGGCTGCTTCAAAATAATACGCAATGAAGTATCAATTCTTCCCAAGATGTGAACATCACAAGTAGATATCTCGTCGATGATCAACAATTTTGTTTTGTGAAACCTCTCAATTTGTGCGACAGTTGGCTTCCACTCGGATGAAGACTGATTGACTCTCCAGCCAAATAACTTGTGAATCGTTTGGCCACCTGCGGCCTGCGCTGCCACACCTTGGTATGCTGCGGTTGCAACGGCATCTTTAGAAGCCCATTTGTCCGCTAAAACCTGAATCGCGCGAATGACTTGGCTCTTTCCTGCTCCCGGTAATCCACCGAGAAAACCAATAAGCTGTTCCTGATTTCCACGATCGTAAATAAAACTCTGTAAGAGTTTTTTTGCCGAACACAACGAATGCCTTATGCTGCTTGGCAATCAAGTTAAAAAAATTTGAGACGTCTTGGAGAGTTGGAAAACGGATCAATGGTGAAACCCGTTCGGGGGGAACCTCCGTGCCAGTCCGTTTTTGCTATTGCTGACCGTAGTAACCGAATTCTCGTTTCCAACGATGGAAATTCAGATACTTGGGTACCGGTTAACGACACATTTTCTGATCGCTCGCTCTGTTGAGTGTTCTCGGCATTCTCTACAAGCGCATCGAGCTCGTGCAATGGCAAAGTCGGTATCAGGGTATTGTCATGTATTGAAGACTTTGAGGACAGATCTGCAAGCCGAAAGGTATCGTCACACTTACGCAACGCTTCGATATGATGAGAACGTTTGGGGGGTGACATATAACCATCTCCATCAACGAAAAAGTCAAGATCAAGGTCATCATCACTACATAGGTTGCCCGAGTCTCCATCAGTAGCAAGTTCGTCTGGGTTACTGTTAACAGCGTTTACAGCAGTGCCATTCGAAGACGGATAGTTACCAAATCTAGCAACGTCAGGATCAGACTGTTTTCTTCGCGCCAAATCACGGGACTCATAGTAGTCATTATTGTGTTTTATATACACTCGTGCTGTAGCTGCATCTGAAGATTGCCACCAATTCGCATAGTCATCGTCGAATGTACCATCTTGATAACCAAAATCATCGTTGTAACGAAAAGGCCGAAACAGTACGCTGATGGTGCGTCTGAACGACAGTTCCAAATCGGCAGGATTTTCGCAATTTCTGGAATCGGGTAAACGCGCACCAATAACAGTGACAACAGCGCGAGTTTTTCGAGCATGAACACTATGGGAGCTGTGCCGAGTTTCGAATCGAGAGCCCTTTAGATCTCGCTTGATTTCCCATGAAGCGACGAAGTCCATAAGACATACATGGTCCAGTACCCGTGGTCGCTCGATATAATCAAAGAGAACACTTCTGACTTTAAACGTCATACCAGACCCGTTCGGTTGTAGTAGAACCTGCAATTCTTGCTCTCTAAAGACAGCATTCAAGGTCGGTTGGAGAAAAATGTTCGCAAAAGGATGCGAGTGATAAAACGGGCTTTTGCGCAAAATGTACAAACCAGCCAACGGAGCTGCAATTTCGTGTGGGTTGGAGAGTGTACAACACATTGACTGGATACACCGTCGTCCAGCACTGATGGGATCATCTGGAAAATTGACAAATCGGCTGCATGCTTTGTCAAAAGCTGTCAATTGAAGTACCATGGGTTTTCCCCGTCAAGCTGTGGTTATGCAGTGTATTTCATCGTGTAAAACGCCTTTTCTGAGCCTGCAAAATACAAGTAAATAATAGCGAACCCGTAAAACATAAGATAGTATCTGAGCTTACCTTCTCTGGCTGCGAGGAACTTAATGTCGTGGTTTGTTTTGAAGATGTCGTTGATGGCTGGTACGTACGGATTGACATATTCGTTTCCAATACATCTCTTGAGCTCAATACGATCATCTCGGGTCCACCGGGTAGCATTACACGGTTCTTTTGGAAAGAACATTCTACATGTTGTTCCACTTGGCGTTCGTTTCGTTCGCTTAAAGCAAGACTTTGAATGGGTCCACGAATGATGTTGGTAATACAATAATGCGCGGGCTGTGATAAGATTTTCACCATTTGTTGCATTCTCTTCAGCTGGAAATGGTTTAGGACTTGCCATCCGGGCAAAAACAGTATTTGTGTCACCACTGGACGGTCCACCGGGTATATTCTTCTCTTTCAGCGCAAGCCAGGCTTCTATCGTTTCACTCGATCCAAATTCAAGAGAACACGCTTCACAAATACTCGTTCGTGGTGGTGATGAGTTTGGTTTTGGCTTCTGAAAAGCTTCCTGGTTGAAAGGAACCGCCGTCAACGGATTGATGCCACAAGTTGGACAAAGATTCGTAGAACCAGGTATGTTTGTCGAAACGATCGAATTGACATATGCGATCATCCGCTCTCGGAAACAGTCGCTTTTTAAGAGATCATAATATTCCGATACCGTAGCCGGTAATCCCTTTATCCAGACCAACAAATGTGCATGAAGTGACCCAGTAGAATTCTGAGACTCTGTAGCGTCATAAAAAGCTTTGGTATGCCCGAAAATGCCACCCCTTGATCCCGAGCATCCTTTATCCATATCCCAATCAAAGAACACTTCAATCAGCATGCGCATTAAGTCGTCAAAGTATCTAACAGTGCACATACACGAAATGATGAGTTGGAAGTATCAAACATGTATAGCCGCGATACTTACTTGGCACAATAATACGGATGCGATGTCGCTATTGACCCTAATCTGGCCTTTGAAAACTCGAGTCCCAGCTCAAGTCCATCTTGGATTGCCCTCAAGCGATCAGCATCCTGTTCTCCAGCTAAATTCGCGATACGGAAAGTTGTCGATGTACTTGGTGAAATTGTAAAAAAAATTGTTGGCTGTCCGAATGTCAGCTGCATAGAAAACAAGTTTGATCGCGCCGCCACTCGTTCTTCATTTGACCCCCAAAACGCGCGCATCCCCGTAGATATCCCCGATTGTAAATTGCTCCAATTCTGGTCAGGTACGGGTTGAACCGGCAAAGCCAGATTTTGGTCAAATGCCTTGATACGTTCCTCTTGGTACGCAACCTGAGCGATCAGTGCCTCCCGGGATACTGTAGCCACACTTGCTACTTGAGCCGGATTCAGTTTTGCTTTGATGTAGATTGCATTCATTGCTCGTTGCCGCGCGATCACATCAAATGCAACCAGCGTAAATGAAGGATGTTTAACATGCCGTCTGCTAGAAACTCGCAAACAGTATTTTATATATTCGTGCAGTCCAATCTCAACAGGGCGCGGTTCTTCAAGTCCTCCCCTCCCATAGGGAAATAGTTCACAGAAAGCATGAGGCTGGGTTAAAGTCTGACATGATATCGCTCGACCGGTAAACAATTACGTCACGCTTTTTCAGGACACTTCGAGCAGCGGATACATCGTCTTCAGCTACGAAATCTGTAATAATCGCAGAAGCAACAGTTTCACATAATTCATCGCTCCTAGAAGCATCCACATGTGGAGGTGCAGCACTATTAAACCGGTATGTGGCTTCATCTAGCACGTTTGCTCCATCATTCGTCGAATTCGCGCTTGAAGTAGACTCGTCCACAACTATTTGAGTCGGTACGATTAATCGCTCCCAGTCTGGAGCCTCTTGCAGCTGCTTGTAATAGACGTTATTACTGCGATACCATGTTAAAAGCTGGCGTAGCCGTTCCGATCGCACTTGGTACTTGGCAGCAGTAGCTAATCGCTGGTTATCCGTCATTGCACCAACGATTTTGACAGCAAACGTACCACTAGCAATTACTTCCCGAGGCAATAATTCCGCTGGCGGTGAGGGATTCGCACGAAAGTAATAGGCATGTGATCGGAGAGCTGAGTGTTTGCCACCACGAACTACCGATAAATATCGAGTTGACTGCGATAGATTTACCATGGTATGCTCCGTCATTGTTGTATCGTCAAACGATCCGGGGAGACTGCCAATAAACAGTCCATTGGCAATTAAAAACTTGGGTGGTTTGGCGGATCCATGCTTTGACAATGAACTCGAACAACTTGAACATACATGAATCAATACTCGCCCACTAGTTGAAAAGCAGCCAAGTTTCGAAAGCATCATTCCACTCAACGCTTCTGATGTTCCAGAGCAATCGTAATTGCGCTTCAATCCGACCGGGATATCATCTGGAGGTTTAAGTCGGGCTTTCATACGGGAAACAAACGCCGGGCATCTGCTTAACTCCTTTACCGTGACATTGGCCGGTTTGTGAAGGCAGTCACAGACGCAACAAACCATTTCTGAGGTGGATGGTATTGAAATCCGTTCATCAGCAGTTTCACGAATAGCGCTTAAGACTCCGTTTTGTTCAGACAGAAAGGAATTTATTACGTCTACCGCAGCAACCAACGAATCGGAATCGTCTTGAGAACCCACACTCGACCCAACATCACCATTTTGAGGATTCGTTTCTCTGCGAGGAGTGCTCTGAGATTGACATCGCCGTTGCCGCCTATCCAGTATTCGTTTTAAGCGTTCTGCTTTGCTCATCTGCGCGCGAGTCGCAATTCTTGCAAGACGATTAGCTTCAATGGCAACATGAGAAGCTTGTACGGAGCATCGACAAGATTTAGACATGCTCCAGCGAAATTGCAAATGAATCTGTCCCTTTCGACGCCATAGCCAAATGTTAATGATGGCTTAGATATATCCTTTGCGATTCCTTCTGTTATACAAGATGACGCGAATACAGAGCACAATTTCAGGGGGTTCTTGCCTCATCCCAAAACCTTGTATGACGAGATTCAGATATGCTTCAGGAAATTGCAAATGAATACGGTCCTCTGCGACGCCAAATAATAGCTTAGATAGATATGTTGCGTGCAAGCCCTTCTAATATACAAGATGACACCAAACCAAAGTGCATTTATGGATTAATACCTAACGACGTGCAATAGATCAAAGCGATTTTGTAACTACTTGTCGAGCCTACACGCACGTAAACTCGTTGTTTGGCTCACAAACACCGCACCGGCAAACAAAATGAAGCTCGTGCTTGTATGGTCTGTAGCGTACCGTCACCTCTTTGCCGGGGTTTATATTCTGAATACTGAAGACACCCACACGCAGTTGTCGCCCGCACTGGTAGTGCCTGAATTCGGCATTTGGAAAACACGAATGGTTCACGAACCGTGCAATATTTCCCTTCCGTGTTGGGTCGATGTAAACACGTTGTCCCAGTGTTGATCTTTGTGGAAGATGCATCATGTAGTCGCGATGAACTGGTGTTCGTTGCTCCACATCAATCTCGAACACGAGCTCCCCAACAAATTCAAACAGGAAAACATCACTTGGGATCTGACGCTTCGTGGCAACACCAATTCCTACACGGGTATTAATGAGATCAAAGCTGAACATGGTCACAAATCGATTGCCACATCCGACACCATTACGACAGATGTTGTCTTGGCACATGACTCGTGTTTTATAGTTGAGGCATGATGATTCTCCATTTTCGCTAACGCATTGTCCGGCACAGCACACACAGGATGTTCTCGGTAGACGGGGAAATTTGGGCGGAATGCCTTCACCATGAAAGACGTTATTGTAAATTTGCTGCACGTTTGGGAGCCAAGCAACCGGAGCATCCACGGCATGGTTGTCGTTGCTGCTCATGGTCGAAAATATGACTGCGAGTTTTCTAGAGATTTTGCCGATGGGGTGGAGCGTCTAACGTTTATTAGGGCCTCAGTAAAGAATGTGACCAATTGCCAGTACCTCGGATATCACTTGTATACCTAGAACAAATATTCAGACGCCTGTTGCGATCTATTCCAACGTTTTCGGGCGACATTAGAACGGCTAAAGAAGCAAGAACAAATATTTAGTCGACTGTCGCGATCTATTCCAACGCTTTCGGGTGGTATTAGAATGGAACCAGTGATTGATAGTTGCTATTGGCCCGATGTCACCAGTATAATATGCTTACTATGTACAACGAATAAATCGTGGATTATTTCAGTGTCCTTCGGATTGCACCAGCATTTACCAACAAATAACCGCTAATCTTTTAATGCACTGATTCTAATTATGCGATAAAAACGAGTAGCAACAATATCCTAGACACCTATAAACAGTATTCAGCACGTAAGGTCATTGTTGCACACACAAGGATGATCAACAATGAAACAGCGTTTGTTGTAGTTTTGTTGCACGATATGCGCCCCCGTTTAACAAGCATGTCTACCAAGTATCAACAAACAGAGTAGTAGCCTTCAGATTGCACCAGCATGTTGCAGTTAAGCTACAAATGAGGTAATTTCTAGTGATGACCTTCGAGTTGTACCAGTATATTCGCGCTAAGGTACAAGGTAAAGTTCTAAGCGGAATGCAATAGCGTAGCTTATTGAAGTTGAACAAAGTGTTGGCCATTGGCTACCCCAGCATATCTTAGTCAGTGGTATCCATGCGCAAAGCGGTTCGCTACGAATCCCTCTCGTTAAGCAAAGCCTGTAGCCGTCCCATTTTTAAAAACGACTTGTTCTACGCAGCATCTTCCATCACTTATGTCTTCTGCAAAATCAAAGGCAGCAGCAACATTGAGTCGCAACTACAGCGCGTTTGTTGCACGCCGCGAGTCCGAGTTGCTATTCACGTCACCAGGTGAAGCCGTGGAGTTTCTCAAGAACAACTCAACCTCTGACTTTAAGGTGTCCCCAGCAAAATTTAACATGCTCCTGATCGGCACGGACCGCTTTTCCGGTGGTTGGCACGTTTGGCTGGCGGATAAAGCACTGCACCCCATCGGCCCCGATGAGATCGACCAAATTTTGACTATGGACAACCAAGGCAAGAGTGAAACCACTTGTCGCCTCTCAGTTTGGGACAACAACAATCGTAGCCCAAATTACGTTGGTCCCGAGACAATCCCAATTGGATCCGAGGTCATCGCAGAAAATGTCACTGGTCTGAAACTCTACCTTGGTCTTCTGGTACAAGGAAACACAGCGCAACTATCGATAATACAGCAAGGTCAAAAGCATGCAACGCCCTATCGCTACGATAGCTCAGACTCGGATGATTCAGATGAAGTTCAAGAGCTCCTTAACGAGGTCGCTAAAGGGAAAACCAAGCGGGCTAGGTTGCCACAAGACAACAAGCCGATGTATGGATCAACAACACGACACGTGTTCCCGATTCAAGTGCCCGGTTCAGTTGTATCTAGCGCGATATCCGACTTGCCTCTCGTACCTCAAGTGCGCACGACACCGCCCAAGAAAACACCCAAACGGACGCCTGCCAAAGCTTCCGCAAGAAACGCTCGTCTTTATGATTCAGACGCGTCGAGTGCTGTCGCTGAACCCCAACGCAAACGCCGTGCCCCACCATCTCGTCGTGTTGAGCCGCCAGTCGAACTATCGCAGGGTGACGGGAAATACGAGCCTGACCCAGAACTATCTTCCAACTTGGCTTCGGCCAAGCTTACCAACGGTGCTAGGAAGAAGCGTAAGGCTTGAGGTTTCCTGTTGTCAAGCGACCAGAAGCTATACCGTGTTTCCTTTTCCCACAATAACTGCATAAATATCTTTCCTCTTAGTCTTTTCTATTTTGTGAACACAACATGCGTTGAGTTCGTTAAGTACATTTTTTAGTCAAACTAAAACTTCTAGTCGTGCGTTTTCTCCAAGTGCATTAGATACAGTTGACTGAGAGTTTTCACCCTGGTGGATCTTTTTCTAGTCAAACTCGTATTCCCATCCTGCTTGACCAGTGGCTTTTGGAGGATCGAATGGGAACACCTCATTTCTTTCGAAGTACAGTATTCTGCGTTTTCCTTCGGACGACATTCACTTGAATAAATTACTTCGGTCAGTAATAAATTACTTGTGATGTTGACCTTAGGCGCCACAAGCAACATTCACGTACTTTCAATAATGTTAAGACAGGGTATAAGTTATTGAAGCTAATAAACTTGAATTAATACAATTGAAGCCATACCTGATATGACCATGAAATACGGGTATACATTTTGATGAGGGAATACCCGTTATTTTGGGTTTGAGCTCTGTACCCGATTCTTATATAACAGTTGCATTTGTTTTCTGAGTACTTTAATTACAAATACACGTATGTACGGTTAATTTAGGTTCAAAATATAAAGTATACGAGTAATTTTGGGGAAGAGTGACTACTTCCCTAAAACTCTGGATATAAAATCCAGAGAGTTATTGAATTCCAAGCAATTCTGAGGTTTGGTAACTTTTGTCGTAGCAGTAGCGGGATGAGTGAGTGTTCGCAACCTCGAGGAAGATATCTGCACCACTGTAAGGAGGAGCTCACAAACACTTTAAACCCCTCGCTGGCCCCACTCTTCCTAATAGATTTTGATACGGTCGAACTTCAGCAATATGTTCAAACTCATTGCGGGTTTTCGTCGCACAAGGCATATCGTTCTTTCGCACCGGCACACCTCTTCTCCGACAAGTAGCGAGATGTCATGCACCACACTGATGTCCATCTCTTGGTATTCTGAAGGTATCTGAATATCCTGTCGGGTTCGTGCTCAAAGTGTAGACTACCGTAAATTACAACCAATACTTGTAAAAATCGACCAACCGCCGGAAATCTGCAAGGCATCACGAGTGTTCAGTTGATCTACGTTAAATCCTAGTGCACGCACTACACTTCCTGTGCCTGTATTTCAGCTCAGGATCGCAATTACGCTCTCCTTCAAAGGTTCTAGCACCTGTCGGTTGGCCTTCGGCTTCATCGCACTTTCCAACTTTTCTCGATCCCCGCGCACCACAACCAGCCTCCCTCTGGGACACCAAGCACAATGACGAAAGAAGGAGACACGAGAGGACTCTTACGTCCTGAAACTGGACGAAGTACTGGTACTACGGAATACGTTCCTGGTGTGTATCGCTCCCTCAACTTCCGCAGTCTGCAGGACACCTACTCGAACCGCGGCGGCGACACGATGGCTAGTCGTTACAGTACCCTGCGAGCCGACAACCTCGACACGATGCTGAACGGCGGCCTCGAGAAGTTCTACAAGAAGTACAACCACCTCTCGCGCAAGGTTAACCTTCAGCTGCCGACACCTGAGGTGCGCTTCGAGAACCTGTCGTTCTCGGTGCAGGTACCCGCGGCGGTCGGCGGTCATGGTACGGTTGGCTCGCACTTGGCGCAGATCTTCACCCCATGGCAGAAGGTGCCAATGAAGACCAAACACGCGCTGCACCCGATGACGGGTATCATCAAGCCGGGCTCCATGACGCTGATCTTGGCCAACCCGGGTGCCGGCAAGTCGACGTTCCTCAAGGCTCTGGCTGGCAAGTTGCAGGACAACTCCAAGACGGAGATAGGTGGAGAGATCCTTTACTCCGGTCTTCGCGGGGATGAAATCGATCTCATCAAACTCGTTGGCGATATAAGAGGGAAGAAGCGTGTACTGGTCAGTGCCACTGTCGAAAAATTCAAGATGTAGACGTCGAAGCGCATGCACACCGTTCATATATGAAGCTGTAACTCTAGCCATCTTCAGCTTTTGCTAAATAACAACAGGGCGCAATGCCCTACCCGTTGCTACTAGCATCTCGCGCACCATGGGGTTCAATGCGATCTGTTTCCCAGTTGCTTCACGGCGTGACGACTTGGTGGTCTCCGACAGCGCACAGGAATGCCGGATTAACATCGTGGGCGGACGGAAAGTCTGCGAAACGCGAACTGCATCACAAAAGCGCAACCGCGGCTGCTGACCTTTCTGCAATGAATGAGAGCGCAACCAAGTGGCTACAGGAGATAGGAAAGGATAAGTGGGTTACAGTCCGTGTACCCGGTTCAACACCCTGACTTCGAATAACGTGGAATCAGTCAACGGCGCACTGAAGGGTATTCGCAGTCTTCCGGACTGTCTTATGGAGATTAAACGTTATGTGGCAAGAAAGTGGATGGAGAATACGAAAAAGGCGGATACCTGGGGTGTTGGCACGTTACGCGTCGCGCGGGGCAGACAAGATGCTTGAAGGCACCGTCAGCGGTTCCATCGAAGCAAACTCCTCCACAAGCTATGTTGTGGAAATCAAACATGGAGTTGGAAGTATCCCTCTCAAGTTTGCACTTTAACTATGTGACGGCGTGGTAAAATGCTTGTGTGGGTACTTCGAGGACGCCGGTGCTTCTTGTGTTCACGCTCTGATTGCACTCAAGCACGCCGGTAGACTGAAGGAGATGACGAGATCTATCACGGTTCCTAGAAAACGCCAGTCTTCCGAGAAGCCTACGCGGAGCGAGCGCGCACTACCATCCTGCCCCTGGTGCTCAAGGATGCGCTTACTCGCGGTGATGCAGGGCCCCCGAAATTCCAAAAAAACGTGGTCGCCCAAAGAAGAAGCGCGTTCCGTCACAGCAGACAACAGAATCTCTGAGAAAACAAATTCGGCAGTACGGAATAGGCAAGCAAGTTCGCCACAAACGGAAGAGCAGCAGCTGTCAGCCGTCCTAAACGCCTTGCTGACAAGCATTAAATGCATGTAGAGATCCCAAATTGGGTAAAAGAAATACACAAAACTGCTTGGTATATTATTTTTATTTTTCGAATATATTGGTTTATATTATCCCAATTCAAATTGATAATGTGTTTGATCCTCTGCTGTGCTGAAATCGATATCACCCCCCACTTGTATAGTTTTGCCACGACAATCCCCAATTGGTTTGGCTCGAATATGTGAATCATAAAACGAATTTCCGCGTGATTCACATATTCGAGCCAAACCAATTGGGGATTGTGGTGGCCAATCTGCACTAGTGGGGGGGGGGGGGGATATCGACTTCAGCACAGCAGATGACTTATCAATTTGAATTTGAATCGTGAAATGCCATATCGCAACGGTTCCGACCCTCCGACATTTCCGACAAGAAGGAAAAACCTTGCCAAGAGGAAGGTTTTTTCGTGTCTGAGTTTTCTCCCCACTCTCAAACAGCGACGGAACGAGACACGGGTGGCGCTGGCAAGCTTCCTGTGCGGATGCCCAGACGATCTGAACGACGGCGTGCCGGACGACGAGAAGGCGTCGCGCCTCTGGAGGATGCTGAGCTGCTGGAGGATGTGTGTGGGGGGCGCCGTGCTGGAGGCGGACGCCGTGCTGGAGGCGGACGCCGTGCTGCAGGAGGACGCCGTGCGGTTGGCGATCACCGTGTGAGGATGTCGTGTGGATAGAGGACGTCGTGAGGCTTGAAGGTGCAGACGCAAGCCACTCAAGACCGCTGGCACTGCAGGTGCAGAGCTCTGATGGTAAAGAGCTGGGGGTTCGAGTCCCTACCTGCTTATTATCGTATTGAGTCATTAAGCTGCTAACTCTTGTCCTACTACTTGTAGAACATCTTGTGAAGCAACCGGCGCTGGGTCGACGATCCTCTCCAGGGCGAGGTGGCTGCGATATACCATGATGCGACTGTCAAGTGCGCCAGATCGATGAAGCTTGCGCATTTCGCGCAGTACACTGCTTGCTCCTTTTGCCCGGATGTTCTGCTTCTTCAAGAACGCAAGGACGGCTGTTTCAGCGCGTTCTCCTACTTCGAGGACACGGTCTTTGAAGTCTACCGCTTCCTCGCGCAGCTCGAATCCACCATCAAGAAAGAGTTTCATGTACGCAACGCCCAGGCGATAGTCGGACTTCTTCTGGCGGTCGCTAGAATGCCAGACACGGGGAATCCTCGTGTACCACTCATACCACAGCGATGACAGGTTTGTAGCAGCTTTATTTCTTCGTTTGGGGGTGGTGCTTGCTCTGACGACGCTTGTTCTTGTCCTTGTCCATTAGTATTCTTGACAGGTAGCGCTTTCTTCAGGACGATCGCCTCCATCGCGAGCAGGCGCGCAGACATTAGCCGGTTGCTCTCAATAATCTCGCTAATGACAGCCTCATGGTGACACCCAGCGTGGCAGCAGTTGCTCTTTGCCTCCGATTTTTCGTGTGCTTGTTCAGGGCTCGCAGTAGCAGCAGAATTGATAGCCATTGACCAAGCCAGCATGTCGGCGACCGGGATATCAGCCACGCGCAAACATTCCTCGATACGCGCAACGAACAATGTGTCAGGCGCCTGCGCCTTAACTTGCGGGAAATACTTGATAAGGTAAGCTGTCAGCACTCCAATGACCTTGCGACTAACGTTTAGCTTTGCGTCTGCCAGCCCGATGCAGGAACTGAACAGCAGCTCTTCCAAGCGTGCTATGCGTTCCTGTGCACCATGATCCGGCGCTGCAACGTCCACGATAACGGGAACTTCGTCAGCGCTCCAGCCGCTCAGTACTCTGGCAACCTTTCGGTCTTCGCGCGGGGTGTTGAAGACATAAGCGAACCCTTTGTTTGTGCGGGTCATATCCCATGATCCCCGGTCAAAGATCCACTGTGCAGCTAGGCGCTCGTCTCCGTTGGCGTGCTGGGCTCCTCCGCGGCGAAAGGAGTGCGAGGTCAGGTTGCTGGTTGCTCCAGCCGGTTCAGCCACCCGCTTCAAAAGGTGGTTGACGTACGCTTGGATTCCGTCCTCGCCGCGACTTTGGCTGCATCTTGCGGGACTTGATGCTGGAGGCTGAGCTGGTAGGGCGGCAGTGGTGGCTTGGGACGAGCTGGGGCTGGGCGGACTTAGTGTGGGTGGCAGGGTGGCGATGATGGGTAGCGACGTGGACGCTCCCAATTCCAGTGCAGTGTCGTTGCAATCGGCGACGCTAACCCGCAGCACCTCAAGCAGAGGTGCTCCAGCACCTAGCGAGGTTGGAGCGGTGGTGGGGAGAGAGGGTAGCTGACTTAGCAGCGAGGCACACGGCGCCTCCTGCATCACCAGAGCGACGGCAAGCGTGTGCAGGGGGCAAGTGAGGAAATCGTCGCGGTCAGGTACGACGGTGAGGCCTTGCACTTCAGCGGTTTTTACGCGAAGCATGCGTACGTAGAAAATGTTGTCTGCTGACATTGTGATGTGCTGCTTGCTGATGTACCCGATATCCGAGGAGCGCCCAAAACAGTGCCACATGAGGCAGGCGAGTGCCGCATCTTCGTAGTCGGTAGCAACAGAGGCCGTGCTGTACACATAGCGAATTAGCGCACTTAAATCCGCCTTCATGCAAGGCGGAGCTTTGTTAGTAAATCCCCCATTGTCACGTTTCAAGCAATGTTTTTCTAAGTCTTGCCTTGCTTTAGCAGGATTAACTCGGTGGGAACCCGAAGATGAGGATGCTCATCAAAAAAACAATACTTAACGTTCCTAAAGTATGAAATGGCTGTATTAGACGCCAACTTACCTTTCTTACCTTCATACGTCGCCAGGTAGTAGCCAAAGCGGTCCATGATGGCCGCAAGGCTCTTGCCGGAGCTGTCACTAACTACACAGGCTTGAATTACATTCATAGACACATTTTCTGCTTTAAGCATTCGCTCGAAAGCACTGATTCCTGTAGTGCGCGCTTTTTGCGTGTTCGTAGGGATGAGTGCAGAGAGACTCATACTGGTTCCTGCCTGGCGCTTCTGCTGTTTCAGAGTGTGGAGGACCACCAGCTCCACTACGTCCTATATTAGGTTTTTGCCTAATTGTAGTAATTATGAGGATATTTGAATAGTGTATACTTGACTACATTTCACTATCTGCATATACATGTTGTGTCTCGCTTCCGACAAATATTTGTCGGAAGCTGTCGGAACTAAAACTTTATCTTTATGCGGTTTATTGGATGAAAATAGTGAATGGAGACTCCGTGATTGGTCAGAGTGCCATTTATTTCATTCGTTGCACAATCCTACTAAGTTGTCTGTCGGAAAAAATACGATATTCATTCATACCAAAAAATCTCCGACCTCCGACCGCCTCCGACGGTAACAGAAAAAGGATTGTTTTATGTAGACCACAAGTATATTACGTTTTAGTTGTGTAAGGGGTTAGGTGAGCTTAAATGAAGATGTGTGAGTCCAGAGCCGGTGTGTAAAACGTCTATCAATAGAAGCTCTGTAGCCGGATTCTAAGGCTCTAAAACGGCCTGTGGGCAGCGAAATCAGCCAAAAACGAAAAATGCATTTTTTTAGGGCAATGAGGCATGTTCTTGCCTCATGGCAAATTCAGCACTGATGGCCAGATTCAAAAATCGGCCTTTTTACGATGGTTTTTACAAACGTAATTACCTCTAGTCGAACGTGCCTGACTCGCGCTTCATACAATGTCGCTCTAGCACTTGTCCTTTCTTCAGCAGATTCTTCTCCACGGCGGTGCGATGCTGAGGGAACTGCTCGAGCAGCCAATTCTTGGCTTGCCGGTAGTACTGCATTACCGAGTGTCTGGCTAGGAGCTGTCCCTTGCGGCCTTCCGTGAACGCGAGATGCATGCCAAACTTGTCCACAACGGCTTCGAGAATGAGGGCAGCGCTTTCCCGCCGCATACAAGACTCCAGATACTCCCAGCTTACGTCTTCGTCTTTTAAGAGCTTCAAGAACGCTTTGGCTGCACCTTCACGGGCACGCTTCGTGTTGGTAGGTGCAAGGTCGCTAAGACTCATGGGTGGTCGGAGAAGTCGGAGGGTGATTGTTGTTCGTGAAATATGTGAATGACTAGGGAAATGTAAAAGGATATCAATATTTTGCTGTAAGCCTCCGACACGATACGTCGGAGGCGTGGACACGCGTCTTTTGCAATCTGGACATGCCTCTGATTGGTTAAAATAAAGTAGATCGTGACTGTTTATTCGCTAATAATGCGATTTTGGACTTATGGTGCATTCTATTGGCCGAAAAAGGTGCATAGTAATTCCTAGTGTAGTCGGAGACTTAATGATATTCATCCATATCTCCGCGATAGATTAATGCGCGTTGCCTGGGCGTTCGATTCTGATGGGATCAATGATTCACTGTACTCAGTGAACTAAAGATGAGCATGAACATCGCCTGATGTCTTGTTGAAATCCAGAAACGCTTGTAGCTCCGATATCGCTGTCACAGCATCATCTCCAAGCCTGTCACGACGAGAACTAATAGTTGCACCCGACGCAGAGAATGCCTCTTCACTTGGGACTGATGTTGCCATAATTGCCAAATAATCGCGCGCCATCATCTGAATCCGCGGAAATGAAGCGGCTTCATTCTTCATCCAGTTGCAAACAGCTCGACTTCCTGTCTTCAGGTTCATGGATCTGTCCTTGTGTTCCAACCACCGCTGTAGCTCCGACACGAACGTCTCATTTGTGTTGTTGACCGGTTCGTGTAAATCTAAATGCTCATCAATGAGACCATATAATGCTTCTTCGTCATCGTCTTCTTCTTTCTCCTCCTGCGTTCTCTCAGCTACGGCGATGCCCATAGTTCGTTCGTATTTACTGCGATACACAGATTCATATTCGTTCTCAACAAGGCGCTTGGCCTGCTCGATATCACCGTCGATCATCACAATGTGTTCCTTAGCTCGAGGATCAAGAACGGCAGCAATCCTTGCCTCGCGAGTCTTCACCAACGGGAGGTACTCATCCAACTTTGTTTTAAAGGCACGTGCAAAGTCCCTAGTGTACCACGACTCGGCATTCTGCATTATCTTTGACGCATGCTTCGAGATCAAATGGAAGACAACAAGTGTTACACCGAATGTGGGGTAATTTTTTCCAGACATCATAGTAGTTGCTGCTTTGATCGGCTTCAAGAACGCCGTAAACTCGGTCAAGTAACTCCACGTAGTCTCCGAAATGGGGGAGGCAAGACGATATGTATGACCAATTGACAAGTCTCTGTATCCTTCATGGCGCTCGCGGATTCTACGCAGCAGTTCTTCGATCGCCTTTTGTAATGCACGAGCTGAAGCCAGCGTAGTCAAAGTTGTTCCATCTTGTGACGCAATCGAGTTCTGGAGAAACATACTTGATACTAACAGCGGCACACACTTCTTGCAAAGCTTCTAGCAAAGACGGTGAGTCCGATATCTTCTTCAAAATTTCGCGTATACTTCCAACGCTATCATCCATTAAGGGGCACGCTTTCATTCCTTCTCTCACAGCAAGTTGAAGCACATGAGCGAGACAACAAACTTGTATCACCTTCGGCTGAGAATTTCTGCCTTCCTCACCAGCTATATGTACCCCCGTCGTGGTAGAAGCCGCGGTTGTTTGTTCGTTGGTAAGCACCTCGTCAGCAAGTGTCTCGTTAATTTTTCTTACCATGGTCCCATTGTTAGTCGCATTATCTGCAGTAATTGTCCACAGCTTCGCGATAAGAGATTCATCCATTGCCCTCAGTGTATCCATTAAATGATCGGCAAGCCAGACGCCACTATGAGGATACTCCACCCGTGTGAATCCAACCACTACGGACTTGATAGCCCCTTCGTCATTGATCCAGTGTAACGTCACGACCATATACCCTTTTTGAGCCGCCGACGTCCACATGTCGGTTGTGGCAGACACACGACACGACGCAATTTCTTGGAGCATTGTGTGCCGGGCCAGTTCCTTTTCACATGTCCAGCGTTGTCTGACCTTCTTGCGCACCGTTTTACGAGTTGGAGGCGTATAATCGGCTTCAAGAACCTTACAAAATGATCGAAACTCTTTCTTTTCCACCAAATTAAACGGAAGTGAGTTCATCACGATCAAGTCCACAAGTTGATCATCGGTCGCAGCTTTGTCACAAGTGCGCTGCTTTACAAAACGTTCAAAACCAAACGCAAGTAACTTTGTTTGCTTGGAATCCATTGCAGCCTCTGAAGCCTCGTCGTCTCCTCCGGAATATTCGTCACGATGGTACCGTTTAAGATGGCGGCGAAAAGTGGTGTGTGCAATTGATGACCATCGACAAGCTGAGTCTGTAGGGCACAGCAAGCAGGTATAGGAACCTTCATCGTTCTCACGAATGAAAGACCAAATGTCGGAACGCTTGTGACTGTGAGGTCGCCGATATCCACTCGATGAAGTGTTTGCGTTCGACGAAATGTTTGTGCTCGACTCGTCATGAGCGTCCATTGATTCTTCTTATGCGGTATCTTGCCTACGTAGTAAAGCCAAAGTAGAGAAGTGAAGTCAGCTCATTACCGTTCGGCGTGCAGCCTTAGTCTGTCCCACGGAGGTAGCTTCTCGACAGGAATTTGGTGCAGGTGCAACTACCGATCCGATCGGATCGATTGGATGGAATCAACCCATACAAATTCCAAGTATAAAAACTTCAATCACACACAGATCATGGCGCAAAATTCCAACCTCAACGAAGGAAAGTTCGGTCCCAGAAGTGGCGAGCCAATGCCGTGATGTGCTGATAGACACTGCCAGGGAGAGGTATTTGAGCTTCGAGGAGCGGATAGTTCGGGCGGTGAAATGGTAAGCGGTGGGGCGTACCACGACGGACAGCGCGGCAATGATCTTGAATCAAGTACATGTACAAGTCGCCAATCAAGACTCTTGATGAGCGACTTGTACATGTTCGGCTTGCCATGGACAGCTTCACAACGGGACGTGGAAGTTCCCGGGCACTTCGATGAGCTGGGTGGTGCTCAACAACAAGCAGGCAGAAGTGCTGGTACGACGTGGCGTTGCAGACGTGTCGAGGACGCTGTTGGATAAATGCTCATTAATTTTCCGCCGGGGTCTGCAGTGGGCTAGCCGCAGACGTAATCGGTGGCGTAGTTTTCGGATGTGTTCCGGGAGTCTCTATTGCTGGTATTCCGCGAAAAACGAGATGCTGCACTGAATATACGGAAGGTGCGTCTGCTGACGATTTCATGACGGCGTCCCGACGGGTAGCGTAGAGCCACACACAATAAAATTCGTCACTTTCCTCTGCCTTAGGCTCCTACGAAAAACACTTCCTAACAGAAAACTTCTTGCTAGGACTCCTGCTGCAAAAAAACTCATCCTTGAGACGAACAACACGTACGGTACGACAATATGACCTCAAATATTTAATGCAGAATGTCTTAATCGTTTCATAGAATCGTAAAGATTCTAAATGTCATTGGGTAGACTCGAAACCTACAAGAACGTATTTCTTGTGAATCCCAACACAAGGGTCTATATCATTTTTTGTGTTTCTCCTAGAATCTTATACATTTTTGATTGGATCCGATCGATCGATCAATCGGATTCAATCGAATAAGATCGAAACGAGTTCAACCTCGATCGGATTAGTCAGACGAGACATATCGATTGATCCGATTCAATCCATTTCCCAAGCCTAGTTGAAAGTTGTTGAAAGGGTGAAGCGGAGTAGTTGAGGGGAAAGAAGAAGAAAAAAGTTATGTTTTAGAGTTTAAACGCCAACGCAGTGGTGTGGGAATTACTGGTGGCTAAGAACTACACTACTCTCTACTATTGTTATAGTGAGATCCACTATTTTCTTGATAGAGAGGTTTTACTATGAAATGATTGCAACTTTAACAGCCTCCCTGCATCATTTCATAGATGATCGACCTACGCAATTATTTAATTTGGTAGGTACTTGCGAACATAAGTAGTGCCCCCTCAGTCACACATTGCTCCACGTGGAAGCCAGCGTCCTGCAGCCATAGCTTGGCTCTGCCCTTGTTGTAGCGAAGTGAGGATGGCGCTTGGCAAGCCAATGGCACGCATTAGGGTGACTGGGATCACACGTGAGGAAGCGCTCCGGGGCACGCCGGCTCCTGGTACGAAAACCCAGAAGAAGAGGAAGCCCCGGACTGCTTCCAAGATTAGGGCACTCAAGCGGGCACGCAAGGCCGCGAGATGCATGCAGTCAGCAGCAGGAGACGCATCACACCACGGGGATCATGTTCGCATCGCTTCAGGGGATGGAGAGACGGTAGGAACGGTCTGCGGCACCGCGGACGAGGTGGAGCCGACCAGGACGGAAGTGTGCAGTGCCCATGTCACTAAAACGGGGTAAAATAGTGACACCATTGCTGCACCACGTGTCTCTGTCTGCACTGCTCAGTCTGTGGAGTCAGGCTGCACAACTTAGGTATGTTTGATTTGTACGTATGTAAATACGGAGATTTCCGCCGCTTGCAAGAATTGCAAGTGCGCTCCTGCGACTTCTCGGACGGATCTGGCCACTGCTGCAACCGACTCAGCGGCTGCTGCAAACGACTCGGCGGCTGCTGCTACCGACTCGGTGACTGCTGCAACAGACCAGGTATCTGCTGTTCTCGACCCTAGTGTGCCTGATAACGAGGTGATCTATTGTCCGATCAATGGCAAATACTATGGCCTAAGTCGTGTGACCGTTTCCAATGGATATGCAACTACCAAGGCGAAGTGGAATGTTGCTCGCATCAACAACCGACGTGATGGAAAGTTTGGGCGTGAGTATCACGCTTTGGGCATTAAATGAAGTCGGAATTGGAAAGTACTACGTGGAGACTTAGGAGCCAATGGAGCAATTGCGTGAGGATAATTTTAACGATGAAATGGATCTTGTGGATCGTTGGAAAGCTTCGAAGATTGAACATTTCGAGCAATTTTGTAAGGGTGACACTTATGGAACATTTCTGCTGGGAGCTGATGGACAAAACCTGTGCATGTTTAATGCACTGAAGCGCGCTGCTGAATTGGCTGGTCGTCCGGATATAATTACACAGCAGGACATTGATGATTTTGTTCAAGATGAGCTCAAGTTGAACCAAGTGGATCTTACTGAGGGAGCCACCTGGAAGACAGTGCTTCGGTTTCTTCGGCGCCTTCGTGATGATGGTCACGATTTCAGATATAATGCTCTTGCGAAAAAGAATTATTCCGTTCTCGGTCGCCGTGGAGCGCGTGTACTGCAAGAACTCGATCTCGTGGATGGAATTTATCTGGTTGGCGCTTACAATCACAGCTTCGTCGGTCACTGCGTTGTGCTCACTGTTGAAGGTTCCAAGCGTACTATATACGACTCCGACGACGGCAAGCCATCTCGTCAGCGGCTCATTGGATCAATTTCTTCGCTTTCGTTCGTCCGTTCATCGTTTTCAAGTAGGTGATTGGAGTCGGTAGGGATTTCTGCAGGTTTGCCTTACTAATGATGAACCTTCCTAGCAAATCAGTGTTTGTGCATGGTTAAAATATTCTTGTGCCGGTAAAATTCGGTATGACACCAGGGAAACCTCAACGAGGAAAAACCTTTTGCAATCAACAATAAAACCCAGTGGGAAAAAAGTACAATATAGGCACGCTTCATGCAATCGTTTCATTTACGTTTAAGTAGGATTCTACTCAGCTTTTAGGGAATCAATCCTTAGTTTCCTTCTTAGTTCTCTAAACTGATGCTTATCAAGAGCTTTTGTAAAAATGTCAGCAACCATATCTTTAGTGTTGCAGTACTCGACGCTGAATTCGTGTCGTTCAACTTTCTCCTGAACAAAGCAATATCTAATGTGGATATACTTTGAACTCCCATGCATTTCAGGGTTGTAGGAGATTTTTATACAGCTCTGATTATCCTCGTAAATAATGTTGGCCTGCGTTGTAGCAAAACCAAGTTCTCCTAAGAGTAGTTTGAGGAATATCATTTCTTGCATACAATGGCACAGGGCGATATATTCTGCCTCTGTTGTTGACAGGACCACAGTGTGGTGTTTGCGTGAGAGCCATGAGATGGGACTATTAGCAAGTGTAGTGACATAGCCTCCGACAGAACGTCTCGTGTCAGGGCAGTTAGCATAATCCGAGTCACTGTATGCCATGAGATGGTCAGCAAGATTGTCAGGGGTGATGCCCCGTGAACCTCCCAGCATCAAACCGTAGTCTTTGGTACCTGCAAGGTACTTTAGCCCTCGGATGACAGCATTCCAGTGATCCATTCCGGGATTCGCTTAAAATTGGCTAACTTCACGCATGTAAAATGCCATGTCGGGTCGAGTGCCTACCATCAGGTACATAACACTTCCGACAGCTTCACGATACGGAATGGCTTTCATCGCATCTTTTTCTGCCGCATTGCTTGGCTGGCTGTTTACGGAGAGTTTAGCATTCCGTTCTACTGGGGTTGCAATTGGATAAGGAATATATTCGCTGAATCGGTCAATCACCTTCGTAGCATATTTGTGTTGGTGGATAAAGATCGTTCGGTTCTTGCGGTCACGTTGAATAGACCAGCCGAGTAAGTACTTCACCTCCCCTAAATCTGTCATGGAGAACCTCTTTTTCAGGGCGGATTTAAGCTCACTGACGAGCGCTGGAGTTGGTGCAATAATCAGAAGATCATCCACGTACACGGCAATATAGCAGGTAATGCCTTTCGTCGTGCGCTGGAAAACACAACTGTCCTTGAGGAGTTTGTGGAAGCCAAGACTGACAAGAAAAGCAGACAGCGTTTGATACCAGACACGGGGGGCTGCTTTAAACCGTATAGGCTTTTGAGCAGTTTGCACACGAGATGTTCCTTGCCCGGAATTGTGAATCCTTCCGGTTGAGCCATGTAGATGTCTTCCTCAAGAAAACCATTCAGGAAAGCCGTTTTGACATCCATTTGGTGTATTTCAAGATCCAGCAAGGCTGTGATCGTAAGCAGTAGTCGTAGTACTTCCATCCTGATAACAGGGGAAAATATTTCATTGTAATCAATGCCATGGCGTTGTAGAAAACCTTTGGTCACCAGGCGAGCTTTAAAGCGATCAATTGCGCCAGTTCCGGTGTACTTAACGACGAAAACCCAGCGGCTAGTAAGAATTTTTCGTCCCTTCGGCGGTACTAGAATCCATGTGTTGTTGTCCATGAGAGACTTGTATTCTGAGTTGGCAGCTTTTTGCCACTGATTTGCATTAGAAGACCTCATTGCTTCTTTATACGTAGTGGGTTCAGACACATACCGAATAGCTAGTAGTGTGTAGAGTAGCTCTCTGCGTTGTCCCTGTTCTTTGATGTCCTCCGCAGCATCAAGCCGTGCATTTGTCGTGGCCAAGCGGGGGCGTTTGCGGGAAGGAGACACTGGTGAGCCAGGTGTTGGCTCAGTTCGGAAAGAGTAGTGAATGGCATCGGTCTCAGTCGCGTCTCGGAGCGAGGGTGGTTGGTGCTGAGACTGAACGGTCGGAGCAGACTGTGGTTGAGGCAGAGGTGTAGGAGCAAGGTGGTGCGTTTGCTCTCGTTGTGTTAGGCGACGAATCGTCGTCTTGACAGCTAGAGAGGGGAATTCGTCCTCTTTAAAAATGACATCACGACTGTACACGATAGCATGTGTGTTAATGTCCAATAACCGAAAACCTTTCTTGTGATCGGGCATGCCAAGATACATGCACAGACGTGCACGGGCATCAAGCTTGTCGCGGTATTGCTCCGTAATGTGGACATATGCACTGCATCCAAATACCTTAATATAATCCATGGATGGGATACGGTTGTACCATAGTTCATGGGGTGTACGACCATCAGTTTTGGAGCACGGCGTCATATTAATCAGTGTAGTCACATGACAGATACATTCTGCCCAAAGCTGTTTGGGAAGGTTGCCATCCAACAGTAGGGCTCGAACACGTTCCAAGATTGTTCGGTTTCGACGTTCAGCAACACCATTCTGCTGAGGTGTATAAGCATTCGTGAACTGGGCATGTGTACCATACTTATTAAAGATCAAACGACCCAGTTTCTCATATTCCTTAGCATTATCCGCTTGCAGCACCCGGATTTCTTCATCATCGATGTGCTGGCGGCGCCATTCAAGAACTTGGACATCCTTTCTAAAGATGTTCTAACCTTCTTTCTAAAATCTTCGTAGCACGCATACAGATCACTACGGGCTTTAAGCGGGTACGTAAACATATATCGAGAGAAGTCATCGATAAAGATCACAAAGTAACGACAACCAGTAAGGCTAGGTACAGGTAATGGACCACAAATGTCGGAATGGACTTTGCCCAAGGGCGATGTAGCACGTTCAACAATTCTATTAGAGTAGAAAGGGGAGCGGTGAGACTTCGCTAACGCGCAGGCAACACAGAAGAAATCTGCTGGCGGCGTTACAGACGCGGTTCCGTCAAGTCCATGAATGGCAAGCTTCCTAGATAAATCACGCAAAGTGCGAGCGTTAGGATGGCCAAGACGTTTGTGTAATAGCAGAAAAGATCGTTGCTTACCTTTAGCTATGAGTGCCGTAGAGGTGGCCTTTGGTTGGGCGTGGAACTGGTATAGATCCGTAGTAGTAGCCATGGGAGCTTTAATGCATTTCTTGCGGTCAAAGTTGAAGCGGAAGTTATGCTTAACATCTGCCGGGACTGAAAGTAAACTGAAGTGCAGTTGTGGCGCGTACAGTACACCCTGGAGAGACATCGTCTGAGAGTTGCCCTTAGAGTCGAGTACTTCCAGGTCGACGCGTCCAATGCCTTCAATCGGGATTTGGTTTTTACCGCCGACTGTGATGGACCCACCACTGGTGGTTATATCAGTAAACCATTGGGACTCGTGCGTTACGTGACGCGTACACCCAGAGTCTATGGTCCATGTAGGATCCAGTTGAACGTTGGCCTGATCCGAGAGGCTTACAGGTGGGTTGACTGTCGTAGCAACCGCTATTAAACCCACGTCACGGCGCTCTTGGTGAAACACCTTACGGGTGCTGCCATGGACTGCTTCCTCACCGTCGGAATCCGACTGAAGGGGGCATGACTTGGATTGGTCGTGGTCACGATGTTGACGTTTAGAGGCAGCATCTCCCCTGTTTCGCTGATCACGGCGATCGGAGCTGTCGTGATCGCGGTTATTGGTGGTGCGCCCACGGTCTCGAGAGTTGTTGTGGGTGTTGCGGTACGGATGAGTACGCTGCGTGCTCCCACCTTTGAAAGCAAAGTTGGCTGGGAGTACAGTACCAGCCTTGACACGACCGTCTCGTAGGTCCTTTTGCAAGCCACGACACTGGCGAATGTTGTGACGAGGCCGATCACAGTACGAACAGACATTGCTAGAGGTAGGACTCGAAGCCGTGGTCACCGGAGCAGCTGCGACGAGAGCGCGCTCATTCTTGGTTGCTGTCGTTTCCGGGGTTCCTTTCGATAGCGTGTACCGTTCTTGGGCTTGAAGGTCACGGACCTTGCCCTCGATGCTTTGCTTTAGATCCTCATACGGGATATACTTCCGCTGGCCCTTCCAAATGCGAAGGTCATTCTTCCAGGACTTGGGCATGGAATGGAACAGGTAGATTGACTTCTGTCCTTCCGTCATCACCGATTCGGTGGCCTCTTCTGAGGCTTTCATCGCATTCTCCAGCTTGAGGAAGAACTCTGTTAAGTTACTCCCTTCGTCGTACTTGATTTCCATCAAGTAGTGCTGGATGAAGTAGGGGTCGCCATGAAAAGCTGCACCCTCGTACTTCTTGCAGATGAAAGAGAAAATCTCGTAGGACGTCGTGAGATTGCGAACCAGACGAACATGCGTGTTGTCCATGGTCTTCACCAGGAACGCCTTCGTCTTGGCCTCCTTGCGGCGTCGCTCATACTGACTGAGAGGTTGGGGCTTCTCCTTAACAACACGTTTCTTGGTTTTGGTAGCTTGGTGGCGGTTGAAGGGGCGGATGGTGGGCAGATTCTTGCGCTTAGTAGCGGTGTAGGATTCCTCATCGGAGTCCTCCTCAGAACCCGAGGTTGGCTTCAGTTCTTCATCACTTTCGTCATAGTCCACCGCGTCGGAGTCGATTTCGGGGGTCGTCGCTGGCTTGCGCCTTGGCTTGTCATCGACGTCAGACATGTCGCCATCGCTTTCTTTCGTTTCATCCTCCGAGATTCCATCGTAGTCCGGTTTCTTCACGAAGCCGAGGAGATGTTTCCCGTCGAGAGATGCGCATACACGAGTCTTCCACACGTCGAAGTTTTCAGCACCGACGAGGCGTGGAAAGTCATCGTTCGAGGCTTGACTTGGGCTCATGACCTGTTGAAAGGGTGAAGCTGGAGTAGTTGAGGGGAAAGAAGAAGAAGAAGTTATGTTTTAGAGTTTAAACGCCAACGCAGTGGTGTGGGAATGACTGGTGGCTAAGAACTACACTACTCTCTACTATTGTTATACTATTATATGTTTTACAATGAAATGATTGCAACTTTAA
>JAUMGV010000036.1:688296-785551 GCA_032432875.1 Phytophthora meadii
TTACCACCACTCACACTCACGCAGCAGAGCGTCACCTGACGACCGTGTCGGCGCAGTTCTCCAGACCCAGGATCTGCAGGAGCAGCTCGTCCGCAGCGCCGCGAATGCTCCGCATCTCCTCCGGTTGGTCCTCCGGACGGCCGTTCACGCACATGTCAGCGAACTTGAACGTCTCCCGGACAGTTAATGTCGGGATGTGGTTGTCCGTCTGATCCACAAGACCAACGAGTTTGATGAGATCGATTTCATCCCCGCGAAGACCGGAGTAAAGGATCTCTCCACCATGGGGTGAAGATCTGCGCCAAGTGCGAGCCAACCGTACCATGACCGCCGACCGCCGCGGGTACCTGCACCGAGAACGACAGGTTCTCGAAGCGCACCTCAGGTGTCGGCAGCTGAAGGTTAACCTTGCGCGAGAGGTGGTTGTACTTCTTGTAGAACTTCTCGAGGCCGCCGTTCAGCATCGTGTCGAGGTTGTCGGCTCGCAGGGTACTGTAACGACTAGCCATCGTGTCGCCGCCGCGGTTCAGAGGGGTCCTGCAGATGCGGCGGAAGTTGAGCGATCGATAGACCTCTGGCACTTGTTCGCCCGTGTCTTTCGTCTCCGGCTCGAGTAGACTCATCTTGAACTTTGTCTGGACGAAGGTTACAAGAGAAGCAGAATCGAACGGTGAAGTGTAAACGTCTCGCAGCACACGGGTTTCGTTCGGGGGCGGTGGTTCCACGAACGAGCGAGCAGGTGAAAGTCCTCGGGTGTCCGAGGTGAATCCAAGAGTGATGACTAAGAAGCTGCAGTATCGGCAGTGGTGCGGGAGGATGCCACCGGCTGGTTGTAGCCGAAGCGGTCGAGACGACTAAGGTATTGCGGGGTGGACGAATCATAAGACCTGCACGAAATGAAACGTCGCCACTAATCTGAGGTGCTGTTTTTCAACAGTGGTTCTAGGCTATGATGAGACGAGTATCCTCGACTAGGCTTGGCTCGATTGTGTGGATCATGCGGCGATGCACTCACAACGGATTGCCGCATGATTCACATATTCGAGCCAAACCAATTGTGTGGATCATGCGGCGATGCACTCAAAACGGATTGCCGCATGATTCACATATTCGAGCCAAACCAATTGGGGATTGTGGTGGCCAATCTGCACTAGCTGGCGGGGGGCACATCGCCTTCAGCACAGCAGATGACATCAATTTGAATTTGATTCGTGAAATGCCATACCTACTAAATGCTTTTCTAAGGACTTTTTTTTAAAAAATCTTTTTAAAGACTCCGCAAAAGCCATTTGAACACAATTTGAATAGGTATTAATACAAAATACACGCACACAAAAGTAATCCGCAAGCTGCAGGCTGCAACAAAAGACAGCGGAAAGCGACCGTGCCGCTTATCTCTTGAGGTGGCTCACGTACTTGAATGTGAGGTAGATGGCCACCTGCAGCACGACCCAGATCACCAGCAGACCCGCCATGAAATTGAACTTGCTGTCCGGGCGGAAGTCGTACGTCTTCTCGATGTAGTGCGCCACCGTCATGTTGGTCGTCGTGTTGCCCGAAGGAACCGCGATGATGTCCTGGTTGTCGCCAAACTGCACGCCCACCAGAGCCGCAAGTGAGTAGCTCGACGGCATCAAGTACGTGAACCACTTGTAGCCGGCCTTCATGGCTGTACGCGGCAGCAGGTAACCAGAGAACAGGTTGAACAGACACGAGAGCGCACCAACCGCCACGTTCGCCACCTTCTCGTTCGGCATCAACGCCGACATCCATTGGCCAACGTACGTGCATGCCGACGTGTAGAGGTAGAAAACAAACATGAAGAAGAAGAAGTCGCCAACGTTGCTGCTCCAGCCCACCAGCCAGTACTCGATGGTCACGAACAGGATGATCACCACGATCAGGTACGGGACCTCAGCGAACCACAACGACAGACTGTACGGTAGTGGGCCGTAGTAGTTCGACATCCGTTCACGATAGAACACGGCGCGCTCGGCGCACGTGACCTCCAACACCGTCATGAGGTTGATGACGCCGATGAAGTCCATACTGTTGTAGATGAGACCAATGTGCGAGTTGATCTTCTTGACGCTGGCGGCCGACAACTGGTAGAACGTGGTGCCAAAGATGATGGCAAAAAGCGGGAAGAGGAACATGCGCATGAAGTTGTACTGCGGGTTGCGCCAGTACGTGAGCTGCTGCTTCGTCGTGAGTTCCTTGAGCTGGTTCCAAAAGCCTGTCGCGATCGATCGGTAGTTCAATGACGAGTGACGCACGAAATCGTCCGACACCTGCGCCAACTGCAGCGTGCGGTCACGGTTCTGAGCGCATAGCTGGCTGTTCTTGTACTCGACCGAGTAGTCCTTGACGTCACGGCCGATACCAGCACCGATCACCTCCAGCATGTACGTGGCCGGGTTGTACTGGGGGCGGATCTGCTCCGTGCCTGGAATCGACTCGAAATATTCGAGCATCTTCACTGAGTCCTCGCCCAAGTCGCCGAAGTAGGCCGTGTATCCGCCCTTCTGGAGCAGCAGCAGGCCGTCGAACAGCTCAAAGATGGAAATGCTCGGCTGGTGAATCGTGCACAGCACCGTACGACCGGTGCGCGCGATCGACTGCACGCCACGCATCACAATGAGCGCCGACCGCGCATCCAGACCACTGGTCGGCTCATCCAGGAACAAAATGCTCGGGTTTGATACGACCTCCACGCCGATGGTCACGCGCTTCTTCTGCTCCACGGACAAACTGCCAACCATCTCTCCGGCAATGGGGGACAGCTCCAGCAACTCCAGTGTCTCGTTCACTAGGTTCATGCGCTGCTCCTCCGAGAATGTCGGTGGCAGACGCAGATTGGCCGAGAAGACAAGCGCCTCGTAGATCGAAGCGGCTTCCGAGTGAATGTCCATCTGCTCACAGTACGCCGTGATGCGGCTGAAGTTGGCCGGGTTCTTCGGCTCGCCGTTCACGATAATGTCGCCGACGATGCGGCCTCCCGTCTTACGCCCGGCAATCACATCCATGAGCGTCGTCTTACCGGCACCCGTGGCTCCCATGAGCGCTACCATGCGGCCAGGCTCGAAGTGCGCCGTGATGCCACGCAGAAGCTGCTTCTCCTCGCCCGACGGCAGCGTCACAAAGTACTCGAGGTCCTTGATGCACAAGTTCGACGGCGTGAAAGGGAGACCGCCACCACGAACCTTGGGCTGCACCGCATCTGTTGCGCCCGGCGTACGCACCTCCACGTACACGTTGTCTTCCTCATCAGCGTTGTCGGTTAAAGCCTTCACGCTGACACCCATGTACTTCTCGTAGCGGATGAAGTGTAGTGCAAGACCGTTGAGTGTCGTGAAGACGAAGTAGTAGGCCACCAGGACGATGATGCCGAACCAGATGTACTCGGTGCCCTGTTTGATCGAGAAGCTGTCCAGGAACTTCTTGCTCTCAGCAGCAGTATACCGGTCGCTCGAGAACTCGGACAACATGTTGGAGCGCAGTGCCCACGAGATCGGAGAGAACCAGTACATCCAGATCCAGTAGTCCGGGATGAGGTCGGCCAGGATGATGTTACCGGAGAACAAGAGGAAGAAGCTGACCGAGATCGAGGCCAGCGCCTGACCCACCGTGATGCTCGGAGACAAAGCACTGAGCATCGTCATGTAGGCGCTGATGGCGTGCTGGAAAGCAAGCAGAACCAGGTAGAACACGATGTACTTCTCGAACGAGCGCGTCAAGCCGCTCATGAAGTAGAAGAAGGTGCCCAAGACGAAGGACACCGCCACGTTCACTGGGATCTGCACCACACTCTCGGCGATCGCATACGACGTCGTTCGGAAGAAGTTGCGCGGCCGCTGCTTGTAGAAGACCTTGCGCAGCTGGAACGAGATGGTGATCTGCTGCCAGGCCTGACGCTGGAACAGCGCGATACTGAAGAAGATCATACGCAGGTAGTACGTTGAGCTCACGTTGAAGTAGATCATTCCCATGACCAGACCGATCACGAGAGCTTCGATGAGCTTTCCCCAGAGCAACGGCGGGTCGCGCAGCCACACCAACTTCTGGCGGTTCAGCAGCAGCATCGTACTGGGGATGAACGCTAGGCCGAACTCCGAGTTCTGCTTCGAACGAGCCAGGTTGGCCACGCTCTTGGCCTTCTGGAAGTCCTCGGCGTTTTCGAACTGGTGCTCGTTAAATCCCTTGCCGATGGCCTCGTGCGTCTTGCGATAGATGCTGGACTGGCAGAAATGGTTGTTGAAGTCTTCCGATGATACTGGAAGGTCCTTCTTTGGAACCTTTCCGTTGGCGTAGCGGTGGCCACGACCGGACGTCACTTCGATCAAAAAGTCGGCAGGATCAACGCGGGGAGGACAAGTGAATCCGAGCTCCTCGAAGTAGTCCAGGATCTCCGTACGGGGGCCATGGTAGACCATGTGGCCCTCGTTGATCATTAAGATGTCGTCGAACATCTCCACCACCTCAGGCGTGGGCTGCAGTAGCGCCACGATGGACGATCCACCGAGTGTCTTGCACCACATGCGCATCGACTTGATGATGTCGAAGGTGGCGGCGCTGTCCAGACCTGTGGAGATCTCATCGCACAAGAACAGACTCTGACCTCCCACCAGCACTTCGCCCACCGTCACACGCTTGCGCTCACCACCACTCACACCACGCAGCAGAGCGTCACCGACGACCGTGTCGGCGCAGTTCTCCAGACCCAGGATCTGCAGGAACAGCTCTGTCCGCAGCGCCGCGATGTCTCGCATCTCCTCCGGTTGGTCCTCCGGACGGCCGTTCACGCACATGTCAGCGAACTTGAACGTCTCCCGGACAGTTAATGTCGGGATGTGGTTGTCCGTCTGATCCACAAGACCAACGAGTTTGATGAGGTCGATTTCATCCCCGCGAAGACCGGAGTAAAGGATCTCTCCACCTATCTCCGTCTTGGAGTTGTCCTGCAACTTGCCAGCCAGAGCCTTGAGGAACGTCGACTTGCCGGCACCGGGGTTGGCCAAGATCAGCGTCATGGAGCCCGGCTTGATGATACCCGTCATCGGGTGCAGCGCGTGTTTGGTCTTCATTGGCACCTTCTGCCATGGGGTGAAGATCTGCGCCAAGTGCGAGCCAACCGTACCATGACCGCCGACCGCCGCGGGTACCTGCACCGAGAACGACAGGTTCTCGAAGCGCACCTCAGGTGTCGGCAGCTGAAGATTAACCTTGCGCGAGAGGTGGTTGTACTTCTTGTAGAACTTCTCGAGGCCGCCGTTCAGCATCGTGTCGAGGTTGTCGGCTCGCAGGGTACTGTAACGACTAGCCATCGTGTCGCCGCCGCGGTTCGAGTAGGGGTCCTGCAGACTGCGGAAGTTGAGCGATCGATAGACCTCTGGCACTTGTTCGCCCGTGTCTTTCGTCTCCGGCTCGAGTAGACTCATCTTGAACTTTGTCTGGACGAAGGTTACAAGAGAAGCAGAATCGAACGGTGAAGTGTAAACGTCTCGCAGCACACGGGTTTCGTTCGGGGGCGGTGGTTCCACGAACGAACGAGCAGGTGAAAGTCCTCGGGTGTCCGAGGTGAATCCAAGAGTGATGCCTAAGAAGCTGTAGTATCGGCAGTGGTGCGGGAGAATGCCACCGGCTGGTTGTTGCCGAAGCGGTCGAGACGAATAATACCACCTGGTAGGTTTGGTCAAGGCACGGCCCGTGCCGCGGGTGAGTTGAGCCATATGAATCTTTGTTGTTGCGGCGCTGTTGAACCATGCCCACTTGTTGAATGCATGTACTTAGCGCAGCAGTTTTCTTATCGAGGCAAGACGTGGGGCCCACATCTTGCCCCCACGGCGGGGTCCATGTTTAAGTGGTGAAGACGGCAGGGTATTTTACTGAGCAGCTGTGTGTCGTGTCATGTTCGTGCGAGTCTTATGCTGCAATCCATATATACTTGCTATGGTAGCGGCTATAGTGTTAGCGATTTACACCCGGTAGCAATGAGATTCACCATAGAGGACGAGCATGATTTAAACGCCGAAGCCTTCGCTGATATCGCTATGAGCTGAGTTTGGAGCTTAACTCACTGCAGATACAAGCCTTAGTGCTACCTATTCAAAGGTTGAGAGCACTTCCATCTGGACAATACACCGCCGTATGACCGTTGGGGATGGCGATTCCACTCAAACACATTACTCAGACCGCAGCATGGGATGTACATTTGAGTGAGAGTAGTTGTAGTTGTTGAGTTCGGTAACAATGCCTCCGGATGAAAGTTGATACGCAGGGCCCAAACAGTAGGGTTCGCATGATCGTATCAGTGGTCAATTACATCAATGAAATCCTTCCTGCGAGCCTCAAGCAATGGTGCAGAACTGGAAACGACTTTCGACTGACAAGATCTCTGTCACTTTACAAGCTAACTGCGAGCGGCGTGTAAGCTTACGATCGGTATAGCTTTCCTAACGGCCAATCCCCATATTCGGACAGGCGTGAATGAGATCATTTGCGACGTGTGACCATCCGCCGTAACGACCTACTTTGCTTGGGCAGTTTTGCTGAGTATGGGAATTCTCCGCTGCGCCGACAGAGGCCTCACTCGCGATTTCTCCTGCGCCCCGCCAACAGCCAGAAAACAGCTCCAGCTCAAAAGACAGTGACGGATTCTAGAGTGCAATGCCGAAGGAGGACAAGCGCAGCTTGCTGCAGCCGGAGGCGCCTGCCACCTCTGAAGAGGTACCGGGCGTGTACCGGTCGCTCAACTTTCGCAGTCTGCAGGACCCCTACTCGAACCGCGGGGGTGATACCATGGCCAGTCACTACAGTACACTGCGTACTGATAACCTGGAGTCCATGCTGAACGGTGGGCTGGAGAAGTTCTACAAAAAGTACAACCACCTCTCGCGCAAGGTCAATCTGCAGCTACCAACCCCGGAGGTACGTTTCCAGGACCTGTCGTTCTCGGTGCAAGTCCCGGAAAGTGTTGCAGGCCACAGTACTGTTGGATCGCATCTGGCGCAGATCTTCACCCCCTGGGAAAAAGTGCCAATGAAGACCAAACACGCGCTGCACCCGATGACGGGTATCATCAAGCCGGGCTCCATGACGCTGATCTTGGCCAACCCCGGTGCCGGCAAGTCGACGTTCCTCAAGGCTCTGGCTGGCAAGTTGCAGGACAACTCCAAGACGGAGATTGGTGGAGAGATCCTTTACTCCGGTCTTCGCGGGGATGAAATCGACCTCATCAAACTCGCTGGTCTTGTGGATCAGACGGACAACCACATCCCGACATTAACTGTCCGGGAGACGTTCAAGTTCGCTGACATGTGCGTGAACGGCCGTCCGGAGGACCAACCGGACGAGATGCGAGACATCGCGGCGCTGCGGACAGAGCTGTTCCTGCAGATCCTGGGCCTGGAGAACTGCGCCGACACGGTCGTCGGTGACGCTCTGCTGCGTGGTGTGAGTGGTGGTGAGCGCAAGCGTGTGACGGTGGGCGAAGTGCTGGTGGGAGGTCAGAGTCTGTTCCTGTGTGATGAGATCTCCACAGGTCTGGACAGTGCCGCCACCTTCGACATTGTCAAATCGATGCGTACGTGGTGCAAGACTCTTGGTGGATCCGTTATTGTAGCTCTACTGCAGCCCACGCCCGAGGTGGTGGAGATGTTCGATGACATCTTCATGGTACATGAGGGCCACATGGTCTACCACGGCCCCCGTACGGAGATCCTTGACTACTTTGAACAACTAGGTTTTACGTGCCCTCCCCGTGTTGATCCTGCAGACTTCCTGATCGAAGTGACGTCCGGTCGTGGTCATCGGTATGCCAACGGCAGCGTCGAGACTAAACGTCTTCCTGTTACACCCGAGGAGCTTAACAACCTGTTCTGCCAGTCGAACATTTTCAGAAAGACTAGCGAGGAGATCAGCAAAGGTTTCAACGAGCACCAGTTCGAGAATGCCGAGGACTTCCAGAAAGCAAAGAGCGTGGCCAACCTGGCTCGTTCGAAGCAGAACTCAGAGTTCGGCCTAGCGTTCATCCCCAGTACGATGCTGCTGCTGAACCGCCAGAAGTTGGTGTGGCTGCGCGACCCGCCGTTGCTCTGGGGAAAGCTCATCGAAGCTCTCGTGATCGGTCTGGTCATGGGAATGATCTACTTCAACGTGAGCTCAACGTACTACCTGCGTATGATCTTCTTCAGTATCGCGCTGTTCCAGCGTCAGGCCTGGCAGCAGATCACCATCTCGTTCCAGCTGCGCAAGGTCTTCTACAAGCAGCGGCCGCGCAACTTCTTCCGAACGACGTCGTATGCATCGCCGAGAGTGTGGTGCAGATCCCAGTGAACGTGGCGGTGTCCTTCGTCTTGGGCACCTTCTTCTACTTCATGAGCGGCTTGACGCGCTCGTTCGAGAAGTACATCGTGTTCTACCTGGTTCTGCTTGCTTTCCAGCACGCCATCAGCGCCTACATGACGATGCTCAGTGCTTTGTCTCCGAGCATCACGGTGGGTCAGGCGCTGGCCTCGATCTCGGTCAGCTTCTTCCTCTTGTTCTCCGGTAACATCATCCTGGCCGACCTCATCCCGGACTACTGGATCTGGATGTACTGGTTCTCTCCGATCTCGTGGGCACTGCGCTCCAACATGTTGTCCGAGTTCTCGAGCGACCGGTATACTGCTGCTGAGAGCAAGAAGTTCCTGGACAGCTTCTCGATCAAACAGGGCACCGAGTACATCTGGTTCGGCATCATCGTCCTGGTGGCCTACTACTTCGTCTTCACGACACTCAACGGTCTTGCACTACACTACATCCGCTATGAGAAGTACAAGGGTGTGAGCGTCAAGACCATGACGGACAACTCCGCTAGTGACGAAGTTTACGTTGAGGTTGGTACACCGAATGCTCCAAACGGTGGTGTAGTTAAAAGTGGCGGTCTGCCGTTCACGCCGTCGAACTTGTGCATCAAGGACCTCGAGTACTTTGTCACGTTGCCGTCGGGCGAGGAGAAGCAGCTTCTGCGTGGCATCACGGCGCACTTCGAGCCTGGCCGCATGGTAGCGCTCATGGGAGCCACGGGTGCCGGTAAGACGACGCTGATGGATGTGATTGCCGGACGTAAGACGGGAGGACGCGTCATCGGCGAAATTATCGTGAACGGCGAGTTGAAGAACCCGGCCAACTTCAGTCGCATCACGGCGTACTGCGAGCAGATGGACATCCACTCGGAAGCTGCTTCGATCTACGAGGCGCTTGTCTTCTCGGCAAACCTGCGTCTGCCTCCTAATTTCACGAAAGAGGAGCGGATGAATCTGGTTAACGAGACACTGGAGCTACTGGAGCTAACCCCGATTTCTAGTGCAATGGTTGGTAGTTTATCTGTTGAGCAGAAGAAACGGGTTACAATTGGTGTGGAGGTGGTGTCGAATCCGAGCATCCTGTTCCTTGACGAGCCGACAAGCGGTCTGGATGCGCGTTCAGCTCTGATCGTGATGCGTGGAGTACAATCGATCGCTCGCACTGGTCGTACAGTTTTGTGCACCATCCACCAGCCTAGTATCTCCATCTTCGAGCTGTTTGACGGTCTCTTACTGCTGCAGAAGGGTGGCTACACGGCTTACTTTGGTGATTTGGGCGAGGACTCAGTGAAGATGCTCGAGTATTTCGCTTCCATCCCTGGTACGATGGAGATCCGTCCCCAGTACAACCCGGCTACGTACATGCTGGAAGTGATTGGCGCTGGTATCGGCCGTGACGTGAAGGACTACTCGGTGGAGTACAAGAACAGCGAACTCTACAAGTCGAACCGTGCACGGACTCTAGAACTGGCCGAGGTATCCGAAGACTTTATCTGCCACTCGACACTCAACTACAAACCGATTGCGACAGGTTTCTGGAATCAGCTTTGTGCACTCACGAAGAAGCAGCAGCTCACGTACTGGCGCAACCCGCAGTACAACTTCATGCGCATGTTCCTCTTCCCGCTTTTTGCCATCATCTTTGGCACCACGTTCTACCAGTTGTCGGCCGCCAGCGTCAAGAAGATCAACTCGCACATTGGTCTCATCTACAACAGTATGGACTTCATCGGCGTCATCAACCTCATGACGGTGTTGGAGGTCACGTGCGCCGAGCGCGCCGTGTTCTACCGTGAACGGATGTCGAACTACTACGGCCCACTACCGTACAGTCTGTCGTTGTGGTTCGCTGAGGTTCCGTACCTGATCGTGGTGATCATCCTGTTCGTGACCATCGAGTACTGGCTGGTGGGCTGGAACAACGACGCCGGCGACTTCTTCTTCTTCATGTTCGTCTTCTACCTCTACACGTCGGCATGCACGTATGTGGGTCAGTGGATGTCCGCTCTGATGCCGAACGAGAAGGTGGCGAACGTGGCAGTTGGTGCGCTCTCGTGTCTGTTCAACCTGTTCTCCGGCTATCTGCTGCCTCGTACAGCTATGAAGCACGGGTACAAGTGGTTCCAGTACGTGATGCCATCCAGCTACTCTTTACCTGCCCTTGTGGGTGTGCAATTCGGTAACAATCAGGACATTATCGCGGTGACAGCAAAGAACGTGACCAAGCAAATGACGGTGTCCGATTACATCGCAAATATCTACGACTTCAGGCCAGAGAAGAAGTACGACTTCATGGTTGGGCTGATTGTGATCTGGATCGTGCTTCAAGTGGCGATCTACCTGACGTTCAAGTATGTCAGCCACCTCAAGAGATAAGCAAACTTCCTATAGCTGCTGCTCAGACCGGTCGGTACTTTCAGTTGCATGGAGCAAAATTATACACGAATTCATTCTATCATTTCATCGTGATCAGTTATAAGTATGTATGCTTACCTTTTTATAAAATCAGTTGGTGGAGCACTATGGTTTTTACCCCCCCCCCCCCCCCCCCTCGTTTATTTAGGACATGAACGCTAAGTTTAGTGGCGGTCATAATGCGATTCACACCATGCCCAGTGGTTACATGCGATGTCTCGGCATGCGACCTAGTCTTCGTACCTGTGTTTGAGTGAGGCAAAGTAGTTCAGAACCTCTACACAAGTTCCAAGGTTGTCGAGAGTTTCGTTGCCGAAAGAATAGGTGGTCAGGTTCGCTTAAGATGAGCTTGTTGCTGCCGGAGACGGAGGCCAACCAACCGGTAGAAGAGGCCCCAGTACCCGAAGTGTATCATTCTCTACACATTCGCAGTCTCCAGGAACCGTACAACCACTCAAGCCACGACACCTTGGCTAGTCGCTACAGTACATTGGATGCGGAGAATCTCGAAGTCCTGTTGAATGGAGGCCTCGAGCGCTTTTACAAGAAATACAACCACCTCTCACGCAAGATCAACCTACAACTACCCACACCGGAAGTTCGTTTCCAGGACCTGTCGTTCTCAGTCGAAGTCCCAGCCACAGCTGGGAGTCACCACACGGTTGGTTCCTACTTGACCAAGATCTTCACACCCTGGAAGAGACCGACTCTGGTAACCAAGCATGCTCTACATCCGATGACTGGTATCATCAAACCGGGTTCTATGACGCTGATACTGGCCAATCCAGGAGCTGGGAAGTCGACGTTCCTCAAGGCGATGGCTGGTAAACTACATGGAAGCTCCAGGAGGGAGGTGGGTGGGGAGATCCTGTACTCCGGTCTGCGCGGAGATGAGATCGACCTCGTGAAGCTTGTGGGGCTCGTGGATCAGAGTGACAACCACATCCCGACGTTGACTGTGCGCGAGACGTTCAAGTTCGCCGACTTGTGCGTGAACGGACGACCTCAGGACCAGCACGAGGAGATGCGGGACGTCGCAGCGCTTCGAACCGAGCTGTTCCTTCAGATTTTAGGCTTGGAGAGCTGCGCTGATACGGTCGTGGGCAACGCTCTACTACGTGGTGTCAGTGGTGGAGAGAGGAAGCGTGTGACGGTCGGTGAAGTGCTGGTCGGTGGTCAGAGTCTGTTCCTGTGTGACGAGATCTCCACGGGTCTGGATAGTGCCGCTACTTTTGACATTATGAAGGCGTTGCGCACATGGTGCAAGACCCTCGGTGGCTCTGTCATTGTCGCTCTATTGCAGCCTACACCGGAGGTTGTAGAGCAGTTCGACGATATCCTGATGATTCATGAAGGACACATGGTTTACCACGGCCCACGCGTGGATATCTTGGACTATTTTCGAGAACGTGGCTTCACGTGTCCTCCTCGTGTTGATCCTGCGGACTTTCTAATCGAAGTGACGTCTGGACGCGGTCACCGCTATGCGAACGGGACTGTTGAGTTGAAGAATCTTCCGGTGAAAGCCGAAGATTTTAACAACTTGTTCTGCGAGTCAAATATCTACAAGAAAACGACCGACGCCATCGCGAAAGGATTCAATGAGCATCAGTTCCAGACTCCGGAAGATTACAAAAAGGCACAGAGTGTGGTGAATCTGGCTCGTTCTAAAGAGCGATCAGAGTTCGGTCTGGCGTTTCTCCCTAGTACGATGCTGCTCTTGCATCGACAGAAGCTCATTTGGCTTCGAGACCCACCGCTTCTATGGGGGAAGATGATCGAAGCGTTGCTAATTGGCCTGGTCATGGGTATGATCTACTACGAAGTGAGCTCAACCTACTACCTGCGTATGATCTTCTTCAGTATCGCTCTCTTTCAACGTCAAGCTTGGCAGCAGATCACCATCTCCTTTGAACTGCGTAAAGTTTTCTACAAGCAACGACCACGTAATTTCTTCCGAACGACGTCGTACGCTATAGCGGAAAGTGTCGTGCAGATCCCCGTGAACGTGGCTGTGTCCTTCGTCTTGGGCACCTTCTTCTACTTCATGAGTGGACTTACACGGACATTTGAGAAGTACATCGTGTTCTACCTGGTTCTACTCTGCTTTCAACACGCCATTAGCGCGTACATGACGTTGCTAAGTGCGCTGTCTCCGAGTATCACGGTGGGTCAAGCGTTGGCTTCGATCTCTGTGAGCTTCTTCCTTTTGTTCTCCGGCAACATCATCCTGGCGGACCTGATCCCGGACTACTGGATCTGGATGTACTGGTTCTCCCCGATCTCCTGGGCATTACGTTCCAACATGCTTTCGGAGTTCTCAAGCAATCGGTACTCGGATGCTCAGAGCAAGAAGTTCCTGGACAGCTTTTCAATCAAGCAAGGTACCGAGTACATTTGGATTGGCGTCGGTGTTCTCTTGGCGTACTACTTCGTCTTCACTACGCTAAACGGCGTAGCACTGCACTACATTCGTTATGACAAGTACAAAGGTGTCACAGCTAAAGCAACACTCGACGGCACCCAGAAAGACGGAGAGGCTTACGTCCAAGTAAGCACCCCAGGGGCACCGGAATCAGGAACTGCACCGAAAATTGGGGGACTTTCCTTCACTCCGTCGAACCTGTGCATCAAGGACCTCGAGTACTTTGTGACGCTACCATCGGGTGAAGAGAAACAGCTTCTCCGTGGCATCACGGCGCACTTCGAACCAGGTCGCATGGTGGCGCTCATGGGAGCTACAGGTGCCGGTAAGACGACGCTCATGGATGTGATTGCCGGACGTAAGACGGGAGGACGCGTCATCGGCGAAATTATCGTGAACGGTGAGCCGAAGAACCCGGCCAACTTCAGTCGTATCACGGCGTACTGTGAGCAGATGGACATCCACTCGGAAGCTGCTTCGATCTACGAGGCATTGGTGTTTTCTGCTAATTTGCGGTTACCTCCGACGTTTACGAAAGAAGAGCGGATGAATCTGGTTAGTGAGACACTGGAACTGCTTGAACTAACTCCAATCGCAGGGGAAATGGTCGGTCGGTTATCTGTTGAGCAGAAGAAACGGGTTACAATTGGTGTGGAGGTGGTGTCGAATCCGAGTATCCTGTTCCTTGATGAGCCGACAAGCGGTCTGGATGCGCGTTCAGCTCTGATCGTGATGCGTGGAGTACAATCGATCGCTCGCACTGGTCGTACAGTTTTGTGCACCATCCACCAGCCTAGTATCTCCATCTTCGAGCTGTTTGACGGTCTCTTACTGCTGCAGAAGGGTGGCTACACGGCGTACTTCGGTGATTTGGGTGTGGATTCGGTGAAGATGCTCGAATACTTCGCTTCCATCCCTGGAACGGCAGAGATCCACCCACAGTATAACCCAGCGACGTACATGTTGGAGGTGATTGGCGCCGGTATCGGACGTGATGTGAAAGATTACTCGGAGGAGTACAAGAAGAGCGACTTGTATCAAACAAACCGCGAGCGAACACTCCAGTTGGCTCAAGTATCGGACCAGTTCGTACGGCATTCGACTCTGAAGTACAAACCGATCGCCACAGGCTTCTGGAACCAACTCGGACAACTCACCAAGAAGCAGCAGCTCACGTACTGGCGCAACCCGCAGTACAACTTCATGCGCATGTTCCTCTTCCCAATCTTCGCTGTCATCTTCGGCACAACGTTCTACCAGTTACCAGCTGGTAATGTCAAGAAGATCAACTCGCACATCGGACTCATCTACAACAGTATGGACTTCATCGGCGTCATCAACCTCATGACGGTGTTGGAGGTCACGTGCGCCGAGCGCGCCGTGTTCTACCGCGAACGGATGTCGAACTACTACGGCCCATTACCGTACAGTCTGTCGCTGTGGTTCGCTGAGGTCCCGTACTTGATTGTGGTGATCATCCTGTTCGTGACGACTGAGTACTGGCTCGTGGGTTGGAGCCACAACGCTGGAGACTTCTTCTTCTTCATGTTTATCTTCTACCTGTACACCTCAGTGTGCACGTATGTGGGTCAGTGGATGTCGGCGTTGATGCCGAACGAGAAGGTGGCGAACGTGGCGGTTGGTGCGCTTTCGTGCCTATTTAACCTCTTTTCAGGGTTTCTGTTACCTCGTACAGCGATGAAACCTGGTTACAAGTGGTTCCAGTACGTGATGCCGTCAAGCTACTCCTTGTCTGCGTTGGCTGGTATTCTGCTCGGAAATAATCACGATATGATCTCAGTGAAGGGCAACAATGGGACAACGAATATGACGGTAGCAGCTTTCGTCGAGAAGACGTACGATTTCCGCCCGGGGAAGAAGTATAACTTCATGGTGGGTCTACTGGTCTTCTGGGTAGTGCTACAGGTCTTCATCTACTTGACGTTCAAGTTTGTGAGCCATCTCAAGAGATAAATCTAGGGAGGAAAGCTCACTACGAACAATGCATATCACTATTTTTTAGGACGATTAATACAGAGAAAAAAAAACATAACCAACGTCAGTGCAGATGACACCACAGTGATAAATGATGGTAAACAGGGTCGCAGTGCCACTGCTTTTGCCTCAGTGGCGTCAACACTGATCGCGTGGTTGCAATTTACAACCAAAAATCATTGCGTGCTTACACTTAAGGCGGAATCTGTACGGGTACAGCACTATCCCCAGATACCTGTACCATGAAGTAATACAACCGACACCAATCCACCAGTCTCTCTATTACGAACCTGATCTCGTTTGTGTGACGCGTGCACGTTTCAGTGATAACCGGTGACATAGTAGACATCCCCAGTTGTCATTTAGTAATTGGCAATGGCTCGCAAACCACACGCGGATAAACTCGAGGCACACCGCTTGAAGAATCGCGAATGTATGCGTAAAATTCGCCTGCGTCAGCGTCTCGAGGTGCAGGAATTACAACGAAATGTCGAGCAACTCGAACAACAATACGCAGAACTCAGTGAGAGCACAACCGCCGAGAAACAAGACACCAGACTTATCACTGACAGCGGATTGGACTACACGGAAGCTGTTGCACTCGCCAAGCAACTTGGGGCCGAGAAATTGATGCTACAGACCCAGTTGAAGCATAAAGCAGCATGGAGACGCCAACTACAGCGTATCCTAGATTTCGAGGCGAGTGGGATCTCTCCGACGCCTCACGCCCCGGGTATTCTCAACGTTCCGATCAACGTACTTGATGAAGTCCAGGCTCATGAAGAACTTGGATTCCAGCCTCTGGACGAATGGAGTCTCACACAAGCGATATTGGAGAACAAAAGAGAGATTCATCGCGTGGAGACTCGACTCCTTCAGCCTTCAATCTTTGACACTTTGGATGATATGCGGACGCACCGAATGCAAGCATTTGGATGGGACGTCGTTCAACGTGTGGAAGACAGCGTCATGGAGTTCGTTTTCACCAAGAAGTTTGTTGGGTTAAATGTGCTCGAGATCATGCAGAAGACGTGGAATACCTCGATTCAACTGGACGAGTTCAAGAAGATCAAGACAGAGACTCAACGTTTGCAAATGCTGCAGCAGGTGAACTCGAACGCTCACGTATTTGTCCGCGACGTAGGATCTCCGAGTGACATTTCAGTCTTCCGGTCCGTGTTCGCTCACTTTTTCATCGAGTCAACGGCAGAAGACCAGGACGTCGCTGGCACTGGATACATCTTGGGAACTCAAAGTGTGAGCACGAATTACCCACGGCAGCCATCGGAGCTGGAGGTGGGTGGGAAACTCGCGTGGGCAAATCTCTCGATGTCCATTGGAGCGGTAGATGTTGTCGACGAAAGCACAGGCGAAACGTATCAACGTATTCGATGGGTGGGAAGAACCGACTACTGCAGTGAAGAACACGCGCAACGCGATGCTGCTGACACGTTGCAAAGTATGTTGCGGTGGGAAATGCTGCTGGTTGCCCCGGCACTTACTCTGGTCTCACTAAGTGTCTAACCTTGAACTCACGTGATCACGTGACTCATTCAACGTGTTCAACGCTAATAAGTGTGCTCCATGTGAAAAGTGTCGCTAGTGGTCATCTTACATGCTTTCGGAAATCATGATGACACCGGAATAGGCTTACCGCATGCTGCATCACCTTGCACATGTACCTCAAGCTGTCGGGCGAATCTGCCAGTGACAGGCAGCCACGCTGCCTGCTCTCTGCCCACGCCCAACTGTCGCTGATCATCTTTGATGATGTGGTCCGAGCTCAAAAGAGACCGAGGCTGACGATCACTTTCCGGGGTCTCCACTTCATGATGTATCATCGACGCCAGTTAACTGCGGCCGAGCGGGATGCTCGTCGTGCGAAGAATCGCGATGGTATGCGCAAAATCCGCCAGCGTCAACGCCAAGAGCTGCTTCAGATGAAGACCACAGTGGTTGAGCTGGAGAAACAATACGCCGAACTCTCTCATCGCGCTGAAGCTGTCAAGAAAAACAATGAACTAGCTGTACTGCAGCTGAGCACAAGTGACGACTCGGACCTGGTGGCTCAGGCGAAGCATCTCGGAGCCGAGAAACTCCAATTACAGAGTATGCTGCAGCGAAAGATAGCATGGGCGCTCCAGATCCAACGCGTGGTGGACTTTGAGGCTAGCAGTCTCGCAGCGACGCAGCAGTTTCAGAACTCTGGTAGTGTGCAAGTTGACACCCAAGTGAGGGCACAGGCTGAAGAAGAGCTGGGGTTTCGTCCATTGACTCAGTGGGATTTGACGCGAAGTATCCTCGAAAACAAGAGAGACATCCACCACGTTGAGAGTCGGCTACGTCCTCCTTCCAACCTTATTGACAGCCGTACACATCAAATGGAAGCTTTTGGCTGGGAAGTCATTCAACGCGTTGAAAGCAGCGTGATGGAGTTTGTCTTCTTGAAGAAATTTACCAACCTCAATGTACTTGATATCATGCACAAGACATGGCGGAATGACATTCAGTTAGCGACATTCAGGACGGTCAAGGCCGAAACTTCGCGTCTTGAGGTTCTGCAGCAGTTGAACCCCAACGCGTACGTTTTCGTCCGAGATGTGGACTCTCCAAGCGAAATTTCCATCTTCCGATCGGTGTTTCTTCACTTTTTGGTTGAAGCATCCAAGGAATTTGTGGATTCAAGTGGCAACATCCTAATCGGAACAGGTTACGTCTTGGGCACACAGAGTGTAGCTGCTGACCGATCCAGTGTAGATATCGAGCGAGACGAAGCCGGTCGGACAATTGCGTGGGCCAATTTGGCACTTACAACTGAAGCTTACGAGGTGGAAAACCCTGTAACAGGTGAAAAATACCAGCAAGTTGTATGGGCTGGTAAAACTGACTATTGCACCGAAGAAGACGCACAGCGAAATGCTGCAGACACACTACAAGGTCTACTACGTTGGGAGATGAAGATTGTAGCACCAGCACTCACTCTGCCTAGATTGCTCAGTTAAAAATGAAGTTATCAACGGTTAAAAACTACTTTAACCCATGGTAACAAGTTATGTCAATATTCACTGGATGTTGCACCACTCGTTCCCGTAAATACTGGCGTTGTTGAGCTCTCCACAGTTACGGCAACGCCAGCTGGTGCAACCTGCAGGAAGTGGGTACGGAGCTGAGCACTTGTTGCAGAGAGAATTCCCTTGAGCATCACGGCGGATGTTCGAGTTGTTGGGCATCACACGCGTCTGGACAGCGGCAGCAGGGTAACTCCCAGGTGGGGCAGGCACAGCTTCGACTACTGGACGTCCATAAGCATCCACTTGCACGGGTTGGCCCGTGGCTGTCGGGTAGTACGGCGCATCGACAGTCTTCTGCGGCTTCTTCGGTGGGTCCATTGTTACTTACTGTAGCTGATAATGGCAAACTGAGAAAAGTAGTTAGCCAATCGGAATTCGTGAAAATTTCTAGCTTGAACCTGCATAATCTTATTAATTTATCCAAAGTCAGTTCGGTGGTTTTTTTCTCTACCAATCATTGATTTTTTACTTATTCTTCTGACCAATCATATCCATCTATTATCTCCAGCATGGGATAAAAAAACTCAACAACCGCCAAGATGTCGCGTAGTGTGCTAAAAGAACGCTCCGTAGACTTTATCTTGACTCTTGACGTGCAAAACTTACAGCAACAAGTACATGACCTCACAACTCTCCGAGATCTTTTAAGTACAAGAACGTTGCTCCGTCGCCACTCTACCGAAGGTTCGCTCTTCCACGTAGTCAAAGAATACCTCCGAGTCTTTAGAACAGGAATCTTCGCGAAACTGGTCGTAAACGTCTCTTAGATGGTCAGGATCAACGGGTCATGGACCCAGAGTTGGATGTAGGCAACGGCTTACGTGGTCCTGACGTTTTGGCTGAGCAGATTATCCTATACTCGACGTTTATCCGGTTCATTCAGGTGACACTCGAGGCCTATGACATTGTAGTGGCTGAAGACTCGGTGGTTATCAAGACACGTGCTAAATTACGCCTCCAGGTGCTCAGAAGGACTATTGAGATGGTTTTCCCTCATATTATAGGAGATTGCAATTGGTGGGGCAAGAAGTGGAGCCTTCAATTGGGATCACGTTTCCGTTCAATTCCGAAGGCAAATGTTGCAAATACGGGTTTGAGGTGGATTTCGTTGAAGCTTTTGCCGGTTTGGTGAAAACTCCTCGGGAACTCGATATCTTGCCGCTGATCGCAGATAACTGTATGTTGGGGCTAATTGGCGAACCACTGGGAATTCCAAATCCGAATTACAGAGCTGGAACGTTGGAGGAATCCGCAGACGAAGAGTTTTATCGTCTTGTGGACGAGTATCACTTGATCTTCACTCATGGTTACACACAGGATGTTCAAACGGATTTTATCACGCGGACGTTTGAATATCAAGCTGGTGCAGACGTTTTACGATGGATTAGCTTAAGTGACTGCTTTGACGTGCTGGAATTCCGTCAAACTAGTGTCAATCCTTTTGGATACCAATAGCTTTTTGAATCAATTCATGCAACGTGGAAGACTGCCGAAATCGCCATCAGGAATGGTGCTGACAAGAAATAAGCCAGTATTTACCTTCATCCAGCATGAAATGCATACTAAGTGGACGTTGCGCGCAATTTCCTTTTGCATAAGCTTGGCTTATGAAGCCTTAGGTGGCAATACATTTCAATCGTAAATAACCATCAAAACCTTTCAGAAAATATATTTAAATTCCGAAAAGGATAACCGTACGCGATCTATTTGAACGGACACTAGAGATCAAGATCAAGATGTCGGAGCCGAAGGGATCTACACCAAGTGATACACCAGCCAAGAAGTCTAGTAAGAAGAGTTCTACCCGTCATTCCGTAGCTGCTCCAGCATCTCAACCAGTAGTTCAAGCTCCAGTATCTGTTTCTACACCTCAAAGTACTTCAGCTCCTACTGTTCCTCGAATTCCATTAGCAGAACCTAAACCAGACACCGATATCAAACGGAAATCATCTAAGAAACGAACTTCTACTGGTCCAGTGAGGGAATCCACCCCTCCTGGTCCAGTAGCTCCACATCCTGGACCAACTGCTGACGTCGCTGCAGCTAAACACAAAGAAGAAGCTGAAAAGGAGAAACTTGCAAGACGAGAAGCTAAAAAACAACGTGCAAAGGAGATTGAAGAGACTAAAAGAAGAGAAGAAGTAGCGAAACAAGCTCTAGAAGAAGCTCAACGACTGGAAGAGCAGAAACAACGTGAAGCTCGTCAGAAACAGCAGATTGAGGCTCTGAACGCCAATGCTGAGGAGTGTCAGGAAGAAGCTGATGATTATGATGACGAAGGGTTTGAGAACTACGACGAGGACTTTGAACAAGAAGAAAGTCAGCCAAAGTCTACACCTCTTCCTTCTATTGGAGCGAAGGCGAAGAGTCGAGGGAAAAATTCAACTACAACAGATGAAGAAGAATTACGAAGGATCCAACAGGCGATGCAAGCGGAAACGAGAGGGTTGCAATCTTCTCGACCTTCTTCTTCTTCTGAAGTCAGTAAACCGAGTGAAGAACCTCCTCGACAATCTTCTATTGCGTCGTCTATCGCTGGATTGAAACAATCTCTGGATCCACGAGCCAAACGAGCCAAGGAAATTCTGGAAAAACGGAAGTTTGAGGTGGATAAATTCTCCCTTTTCCAGTTGAATCCTGTGAGTGAACAGGATAAAGTTCTCAATCGATTAAGAAGGGGATTGGTGAAGCAAGCTTTTGTCCAAACAAGTGACGGAGCAAGAACACTCGCTACCCAGACAAAAGCTCCTGAATCTCATGATAAAAGTATGCATTTCCCTGATGATATCGGAATTGACACGGATTCAAGTTCGACGGGAGAAAATGGAGATACAAGAGCTTCTTCTTCTTCTACGTCGAGGTTTTTCAAGTTTTTGGAACATGCTGCGTACGTTTGTGAGACGTTAGCGGTGGAGAACGTCATGGCAACAGAGAGAGAAATGCAGGAGAAGCAGGAAAAGAGCTACCAGTTGTCGAAAAACTCCAAATTGGACAAGAAGTTGGTATTTCCAAGTTCAAAAGTGAATTCGATGCCAAATCTCGAGCAAATTCTACAGGGAAGAGACCTCGTAGCACTACAATTCTCTCCATCTGTGTCCAGTACATTATTATCCTGTTATGGAGCTAATGGTGAGCAAGAAACAGCGTTCAGGGGCAAAACAATCTCCTGTGTCTGGGATATTAACCTACCCAACCGTCCTCTGCATTTACTCAAGAGTGAAGGTCTAGCCTCTGCGGCCTGTTTAAGTCCGTCTCGAGATCTTTTCGTGGTTGTTGGAGCTGAAGACGGAGGGATTCACGTGTGGGATTTACGTCCGCAATCCATGAATCAGCCTTCAAGTGTATTAGTGGATAGCCAAGCAGTTTATACCCCAGCGTATTCCACTTGTGGCATGAATTACAGAGCTCCAGAGCAACATAACTCGACGATTGTAGCTTTGGAAGTTGTGGAAAGGAATTCGGACACGGGAGGGACTTTCCAGTTCGGATCTATGGACGACCGAGGAGTTCTCATCATCTGGAGTTTAATTGAATTCGACTCTGGAGATGAAGCACTGGCTACCGACAAGTGCGTACAGATCGGAGGAAACGTGAAAATGGTCATGAACACTCGGATCGACTTGCAGCAGCAGTATTTGGCGACTAATGTGATGAAAAACAGAGGGAAGAAGGGAGCTCTTCCTCTTTCTCCCTCCTCTGTTGAATCTTTTGTCGGTCCAGTTGTTGCAGTCTTCAAGTTCTTCCCACGAGATCCAAACCAGTACGTTAGGAGTTTTTGGTTTGCTTTGTTTGAACTGATCGCTTATTATTTATTGTTCCTTGCAGATTTATCGTTGGAACTCGTACAGGTCAGCTTGTACGAGGCAATCGTTTCGACAAAGTCTCTTCCCGACTACAATATCAACGGGAGCAAGGGCTGAAGCCTGGAGACGCTTCCGCTGGGGTCGTTTGTATTGATTTCCATCCTTTTGAGCAGGATTATTTTCTCGTGGGGTATGAGGATGGCAGTATTTGGTACGTGTCGTTTTGCTCGTTTTAGTATTGGACAATAGATTGTATTGATTGTTTTTGTATTGTATTCAGCTTGTATCACTCAGATGTAAGTTTATGCCTCACTTCATGGGAAGAAGTACCGTTCGGAGTTAGTGTCTGCGCTGTGAAATGGTCCTCATCTCGTCCTGGCGTATTCTACGCCTCATTCTCCGATGGAACTGTGCTCATTTGGGATTTGGTGGAATGCACAAGCGTACGTAGCAATCTCGCAACAATCTTTCGTACTAAAACTCACCAGCTCTTGTCTGTTCTATAGGGACCCACACTAACACATGAACTGGACGCTCTGAAGGATATTTCACCTGTCGAACTGGCCTCGTCCTTGTATCCCTTGGTGCTTTCGTACGTCGACTTGTATCAGTGTGATAAACTTCGAAGCTAATTGTTGTTTTTTACCAATAGATCCGACAAAATGCGGACATCTCGACCTGCCATTGCTTGGCGAATCGCCTCGAGTGTATCTCCCTTCCAGTTCTCCATCTATGAATTGGGGCCAGAATTCACCGCCTGCAGCCCAACAGAGCAGCAGAATGTAGCAAAAGTGCTAACATATATTCTTTGAAAATAAAGGGTTAACCCTCAACCAGCAGACCTGTAGAGTGTTACTGAACAAGTGTGGTTATTTGATTCGTTTGGGCTACTTCAGTGAGAAATTGAGCTAGTAATGATTTATCCAACGCAAAGCCCATTCATCTATACGAAATTCATCTGACGGGCCAACTCTTGATCGTCCACTGTTGAATTGCGTATATACAATAGGAATCAATTTATATAGTAAATGTGACGGTTCTCGACCCACCGAAAACTATCCAAACCGCCAAAGGATGGTGAAGCTGAATTATACGATCGTTGGAGTTCCTGGAGTCAGTGGAGACGTGCTCTCTATAGATATTGATACAACTGAGTTGGTTGGAGATTTGAAGAACGAGATCAAGAAAATAAACCCCCATGAGAATCGATAAGCTGGAGCTCTTTTTGGCGAAGACGGAAGACGGCAAGTGGCTTCCATTGGATCAAACGAAGAGTGTTGACGTTTCGAACATGAAGAAGCTGCGTGGGTCGTGGAAGTTGAACAAGGAAGAGTTGTTTGGGCCAAATGTTTCGCTTGGAAAGGATGTGGTTCACGTGTTGGTGAGAATGCCGAAGCCACCTTACAGACCCCAGATTTTCCCACCTTTGAGATCCAATGCAGGTGGACTTAATTTGGAGAATCCCCATCTGCCACGTGCTCAACTGGTCCAGAAATTATACAGTAACATATCGGATACCAACTTTGTGCTGGTTTTGTCGCCTCCGGGATCGGGGAAGACGTCGCTGTTGACGCTGTTTGCTCGCCAACACCCTGAATTTTCCTACATACCCCTATCATTCCGTGATCCTGAGACGAACGCCACGAGTCTGCTTAACATGCAAGGAATCGACCTTGTTGAGCAAAAGTGTCGGTTATCCAATGACAGAGGATGGATATTCCTACTGGATGACTGTCAGCAACAGTTTGAAGATCTCGAGTTCTGGTACCGTCTAATCAAGACGGGTTACTGGATTCCTCCGCACGTCCGGTTCGTCATATCTGCAACTCATCTACTGGAAGAAGACTTTCCTGCCAGCCTTGTCGTGTTCGACAACATGTTGTGGAAATTGACACGAAAAGACCTTTTGATCAGTGACGCAGAGGCGTTAGAATGCTTGACGATGAAAAACGGATTACCGACGGCTTGTTCTTCTTTTCCGACTGTGTTGGAAGCGATCGTGCGCCAGTGCAACGGGCTCATTGGTACATTACGTCTCTCGATTAATGGAATTGGTGCATGTTTTAAACCGACGAAAGGGGGAACTCATCCATCCGAGCACGAAGTTCTGACGTATTTCTTTTCGGGAGAGTTGGTGGAGAATATCTCGAGGTGTTTCGGTGGTGAGTACACAGAACCGAGTGTTCCAGAGCATCAAGCGTTTCTGATCGAGTGTTTGCTTTCGGACCCTGATCGTCAGCCACTAGTGCAGAAGTTGACTCATGGTGAGTTGCAGTGCTTTACGAGGTTGAAAAAGGCTGGTATTGTTTCTGAAATTAGTGGGTATGTGAAGTTTACGTCTCCGATTGCTGAGAGGTACTACTACCGGTCGCTATTTCCTACTCGGGCACAGAAGAACCCTACATCGCTTCATGAATTGATCCGGAAGGCCATTGGAGGGATGTCTGCAACTGTGCTGACACAATCTGTGGTAGACGGAGGCGATTTCCCTAAAGTAGCTGTGTTCCAGCACCAGTTTATGGCGACTCTTGCGCAAAACACGACAAGTGAGTGCTTCGTAAGCACTGGACTTTCAAGAAGTTTTACTGTTCCGGGTCGCTATCCTCCCATGTTCACGAATGGAAAAGTCGACTTTTATTTAAATGGAAGTCTTAAGTGGGGAATCGAGTTGGGTGTGTGCGGTAGCAAGATTAGTGGCAATTTGTCTCGATTTGAAAAAGAGGGGAAGTACGCGGCGCTGGCTGCCAACGACTACGCTGTTATCGATTTTCGAAGTAACAAGAGCGGGAAAATTACCAGAGTTACTCGTAAACCAAGGAAGGTGACCGTTTTCTTTAAGTTGGGAGACTTCTCGTCATGCCGTTGTATTTTTGGCTTAGTTGAGGATCGAGAACCGATCATTTTGAACAAGTAGGGCGTCATGTCGATGTTAGACGACGATCTATTATCTCAAGATAACACATATTGCAATGCAATACGGCAACGGGTCGACAATTAGCTGAATGACATGGTAAACCGACTAATCCTCATTAATCATTTCTTGCTGAGTGTTTGGTTTCGTACCCAAACCGTCACTCATTGATACAACAAGTCGTTGGATGAATTGATCCGGAAGGCCTATTAGCTCATGGATGGATGGCAGTATTTGGTACGTGTCGTTTTGCTCGTTTTAGTATTGGACAATAGATTGTATTGATTGTTTTTGTATTGTATTCAGCTTGTATCACTCAGATGTAAGTTTATGCCTCACTTCATGGGAAGAAGTACCGTTCGGAGTTAGTGTCTGCGCTGTGAAATGGTCCTCATCTCGTCCTGGCGTATTCTACGCCTCATTCTCCGATGGAACTGTGCTCATTTGGGATTTGGTGGAATGCACAAGCGTACGTAGCAATCTCTCTCCAATCTTTCGTACTAAAACTCACCAGCTTTTGTCTGTTCTATAGGGACCAACGCTAACACATGAACTGGACGCTCTGAAGGATATTTCACCTGTCGAATTGGCCTCGTCCTTGTATCCCTTGGTGCTTTCGTACGTCGACTTGTGTCAGTGTGATACAATTCTAAGCTAATTGTTGTTTTTTACCAATAGATCCGACAAAATGCGGACATCTCGACCTGCCATTGCTTGGCGAATCGCCTCGAGTGTATCTCCCTTCCAGTTCTCCATCTATGAATTGGGGCCAGAATTCACCGCCCGCAGCTCAACAGAGCAGCAGAATGTAGCAAAAGTGCTAACATATATTCTTTGAAAATAAAGGGTTAACCCTCGTCCAGCAGACCTGTAGAGTGTTACTGAACAAGTGTGGTTCTTTGATTCGTCTGGGCTACTTCAGTGAGAAATCAACTAGTAATGATTTATCCAACGCAATTCATCTATATTAAATTGCGTACCGCATAACCTAACTCATAGAGCATGCATATCTCTTAACGCACACTCAGCGTAAGCCAATCAGATCAAACATTTCTGCAAGTCTTATTACCATTTCTCATAAAGCACACTCAGTGATTGTGTTAAAATTTATAGCAGTGAAGAACTGATAAAGCGCACACTCTCGCAGTTGCAGCAGTCTACCTTTTCATTTTCGAATTTGCGTCGGTTTACAATGGCAATTGTAGGAAGACCTCGTACGAGCGGCACCAGATCAAGCAGTACAAACGCACTCCTTTCTCGTATGGCTACAAATTGCACATGTACTATCCTATGCACCTGCTAAACAACCACGTCCGCATGTACATGGGGTATGCTCTATGAGTTAGGTTATGCGGTATATACAATAGGAATCAATTTATATAGTAAATGTGACGGTTCTCGACCCACCGAAAACTATCTAAACCACCAAACGATGGTGAAGCTGAATTATACGATCCTGGGGTCAGTGGAGACGTGCTCTCTATAGATATTGATACAACTGAGTTGGTTGGAGATTTGAAGAACGAGATCAAGAAGAAAAACTCCTTGGTGAGAATCAAGTGTGATGCCGATAAGCTGGAGCTCTTTCTGGCGAAGACGGAAGACGGCAAGTGGCTTCCATTAGATCAAACGAAGAGTGTTGCCGTTTCGAACATGAAGAAGCTGCGTGGGTCGTGGAAGTTGAACAAGGAAGAGTTGTTTGGGCCAAATGTTTCGCTTGGAAAGGATGTGGTTCACGTGTTGGTGAGAATGCCGAAGCCACCTTACAGACCCCAGATTTTCCCACCTTTGAGATCCAATGGAGGTGGACTTAATTTGGAGAATCCCCATCTGCCACGTGCTCAACTGGTCCAGAAATTATACAGTAACATATCGGATACCAACTTTGTGCTGGTTTTGTCGCCTACGGGATCGGGGAAGACGTCGCTGTTGACGCTGTTTGCTCGCCAACACCCTGAATTTTCCTACATACCCCTATCATTCCGTGATCCTGAGACGAACGCCACGAGTCTGCTTAACATGCAAGGAATCGACCTTGTTGAGCAAAAGTGTCGGTTATCCAATGACAGAGGATGGATATTCCTACTGGATGACTGTCAGCAACAGTTTGAAGATCTCGAGTTCTGGTACCGTCTAATCAAGACGGGTTACTGGATTCCTCCGCACGTCCGGTTCGTCATATCTGCAACTCATCTACTGGAAGAAGACTTTCCTGCCAGCCTTGTCGTGTTCGACAACATGTTGTGGAAATTGACTCGAAAAGACCTTTTGATCAGTGACGCAGAGGCGTTTGAATGCTTGACGATGAAAAACGGATTACCGACGGCTTGTTCTTCTTTTCCGACTGTGTTGGAAGCGATCGTGCGCCAGTGCAACGGGCTCATTGGTACATTACGTCTCTCGATTAATGGAATTGGTGCATGTTTTAAACCGACGAAAGGGGGAACTCATCCATCCGAGCACGAAGTTCTGTCGTATTTCTTTTCGGGAGAGTTGGTGGAGAATATCTCGAGGTGTTTCGGTGGTGAGTACACAGAACCGAGTGTTCCAGAGCATCAAGCGTTTCTGATCGAGTGTTTGCTTTCGGACCCTGATCGTCAGCCACTAGTGCAGAAGTTGACTCATGGTGAGTTGCAGTGCTTTACGAGGTTGAAAAAGGCTGGTATTGTTTCTGAAATTAGTGGGTATGTGAAGTTTACGTCTCCGATTGCTGAGAGGTACTACTACCGGTCGCTATTTCCTACTCGGGCACAGAAGAACCCTACATCGCTTCATGAATTGATCCGGAAGGCCATTGGAGGGATGTCTGCAACTGTGCTGACACAATCTGTGGTAGACGGAGGCGATTTCCCTAAAGTAGCTGTGTTCCAGCACCAGTTTATGGCGACTCTTGCGCAAAACACGACAAGTGAGTGCTTCGTAAGCACTGGACTTTCAAGAAGTTTTACTGTTCCGGGTCGCTATCCTCCCATGTTCACGAATGGAAAAGTCGACTTTTATTTAAATGGAAGTCTTAAGTGGGGAATCGAGTTGGGTGTGTGCGGTAGCAAGATTAGTGGCATTTGTCTCGATTTGAAAAAGAGGGGAAGTACGCGGCGCTGGCTGCCAACGACTACGCTGTTATCGATTTTCGAGGTAACAAGAGCGGGGAAATTACCAGAGTTACTCGTAAACCAAGGAAGGTGACCGTTTTCTTTAAGTTGGGAGACTTCTCGTCATGCCGTTGTATTTTTGGCTTAGTTGAGGATCCAGAACCGATCATTTTGAACAAGTAGGGCGTCATGTCGATGTTAGACGACGATCTATTATCTCAAGATTTCGAATTCAACATATATGCAATGCAATACGGCAACGGCTCGACAATTAGCTGAATGACATGGTAAACCGACTAATCCTCATTAATCATTTCTTGCTGAGTGTTTGGTTTCGTACCCAAACCGTCACTCATTGATACAACATTTGAACCATGGTCAATTGGCGTGCTTTACAATGTTGCAGAAGTCTGGTATTGTTGCTGATGTTGGCGGATATGTGAAATTTACGTCTCCGATTGCTGAGAGGTACTACTACCAGTGGCTGTTTCCGAATCGGGCACGGAAGAATCCAAAGTCGTTGGATGAATTGATCCGGAAGGCCATTGGAGGCATGTCAGCTCATGGATGGATGGCAGTATTTGGTACGTGTCATTTTGCTCGTTTTAGTATTGGTCAATAGATTGTATTGATTGTTTTTGTATTGTATTCAGCTTGTATCACTCAGATGTAAGTTTATGCCTCACTTCATGGGAAGAAGTACCGTTCGGAGTTAGTGTCTGCGCTGTGAAATGGTCCTCATCTCGTCCTGGCGTATTCTACGCCTCATTCTCCGGTGGAACTGTGCTCATTTGGGATTTGGTGGAGTGCACAAGCGTACGTAGCAATCTCTCTCCAATCTTTCATACTAAAACTCACCAGCTCTTGTCTGTTCTATAGGGACCAACGCTAACACATGAACTGGACGCTCTGAAGGATATTTCACCTGTCGAATTGGCCTCGTCCTTGTTTCCCTTGGTGCTTTCGTACGTCGACTTGTGTCAGTGTGATAAAATTCTAAGCTAATTGTTGTTTTTTCCCAATAGATCCGACAAAATGCGGACATCTCGACCTGCCATTGCTTGGCGAATCGCCTCGAGTGTATCTCCCTTCCAGTTCTCCATCTATGAATTGGGGCCAGAATTCACCGTCCGCAGCTCAACAGAGCAGCAGAATGTAGCAAAAGTGCTAACATATATTCTTTGAAAATAAAGGGTTAGCCCCGAATACTGGAAGTTGAAGCTGACCACGCACTCTCTCGTAGCAGCCTCGCGTAGACTCCGTCTCTGATCTGGAACAGCTCCGAATGTGTACCGAAGTCCACAACCTTCCCACTTTCCAGTACGTAGATCACATCTGCATTCCTCACAGTTGCAGATTCAGACGGGTGAGCTGCAATCACAGTCGTTCGACGTACACGTTGAGCCACAATAGTGTCCAGAGCTTGCTGCACAACGATTTTCTCGCTCTCATTGCCCATTGATCTCGTGGGATCATCAAGCAGAAGAAGACGTGTGTCTTGTAGTACACTACGAGCCAGAGCGATACGTTGTCGTTGACTGGGTGTGAGTTGAAGTGGACCACCAACACGCGTCGAATATCCGTCAGGAAGCCGAGAGATGAAGGCATGGGCATGTGCCACTTCAGCAGCAGCAACAATCATCTCCAATGTAGGTGGAGCAGCCATTCCGAACGCAATATTCTCAGCTATTGTGCCCAGGAACAAGGTAGGCTCTGAGCCGATGAAGCTGATCTGAGCACGAAGCCAATTCACATCCAAAGTACGTAGATCCACTCCATCTAGCAATATCCGACCGCTGGCATCTGGTAGGGTGTAGAAGCCTTCGAGAAGAGCGAAGATTGTGGACAATCCTGCTCCTCGAGGTCCACACAAGGCCACAGTTTGTCCGGCTGAAATGCGGAGAGTCAAACCATTGAGAACTGGAGCATTTGGGCTGGAGAAGGAGAAAAAGACGTCTTGAAACGTGACACTGCCTCGTGGTATGGGGCTTTGTGGCAGTGGATCTCTGTCATCATCTTCAGATGGAGAATTGGCTTGATTAGAGAGAATAGCAGCGTCACGTAAGGCGAAAATATTGGCTCCAGCTTGCAACGTGTCGTCGGTTCTGATCAGCCAAGCTACCGCAAGCCCCAAGGAGAGAGTGGATACAATCATAATCACGAGAGATCGAGCCAATTCATGCACTGTCGCGTCTCCAAAGTTCACGAGAACGCCACTCAACCAACAGGATAAAGCACATATAGCCATCATCACGACCGAGCTGAAGCCACGTCCTACAGCTTCAAGGTGAACTTTACGTCGGATTTTCTGCAATGGACGGTGCAAAAGGCCGTCAAAACTCGAACACCAAGAGCTCTCAAGCCCCAACGTCACCACATCTCTACGGTTGCGCAGTGCTTCATCCACGTGAACTTGTACAGCTTCCTCGTTGTCAAGTATTGGAGTATTGAGTTGATTCTGCTTGTCGATGGATTCTCCAATGAGTAGAAGCGGTAGAGCAGCAAGAAGAACGAGGGAGAGTAACCAACTTCCTCTCCAAAATGCTACAGTCAAGGTAGCAGCCACAGTGGACGCTACTTGGAGCTTGTACCCTTGCTGTCGGCCGATTGCTAGGGAAGCAATTGAAGATTGAGTGGCAATAGATTCCATCAATACTTTTGGATTGTTCTCCGGTGCAGCGAAAAAGCTCAAAGGCTGAGCCAACAGTGAGCTGAAATGAACATCTCGAAGGTGGGATGCCACTCGTTCAGCCGCTGCGTCAAGACAGAAGAGTTGGAGGCTCTGGAAGACCACGACCACCGAAGCTCCAGCACTCAATACAAGTCCGTATCTCGTAATCAGAGGACGGAGTGTTTCCACTAGAGTTACAGCATCCAGAGACGTCAGATACGTCGTGTAGTGCTGCAGCATATCTGCCAACATCTCACCAATCAAGAAACCCAACGCAGGTCCTGCTAATCCAACGAAGACGGAAGTTACCAATCCAATCGCCAAAAGTTTTCGTTCCGGTCGAGCCAAAGCTTTAATATCCCGCTTCGTGAGTTTCGTAGGGGACGTAAGAGCAGCTCCAGTTATCTGTGGCCGTTGTCTAGGTGTTGAGACGTCCAATAGATTGTAATCTGGGGCAATACTGGGCTGTATGAGGTGTAGACGGCGGTAAAAACTGTTGCCACGCTGCAAAAGCTCCACGTGTGTACCTTGTTCTACGACTTTGCCAGCTTCCAATACCACAATCTTATCGGAGTATTGTACCGCTGTAGCTCTCACTTGGCTCGTAGACAACAACATAGACGTCGTCGTAGCTCCGTTAAATCTCGATAATAATTCTTGCGGACTAAGAGTCATTTCATCGATCAACAGGAGCTTCGGGTCACGAATTAAAGCTCGAGCCAATGCAATCCTTTGTCGTTGTTGTAAAGTCAATTGGACATCTCCAACGCGCGTATTGTATCCATCCGGTAGCGACAGGATGAATTCATGGACGTCTGCACGTTGTGCAGCGTTGATCACCCGCTCTTCAAGCTGATCTGTACCTCGTCCACTCAATTCTCGCAATACTACAATTCCCATCGTGATATTGTCGAAGATTGACGCTCGGAACAGCGTGACGTTCTGGTTGACAACCCCCAATTGCGCTCGCATCCAAGTAGGATCAAGTGCGTTCGCTTCTCTTCCGTCCAGGAGAATTAACCCTTGTGAAGGCTCGTACAGCCTTGTTAACAGTGCCAACAGTGTAGATTTCCCCGCCCCAGTTCCTCCAACTACTGCAACACATTCTCCAGCTAAAACCGATAAGTTGCAACCCCTCAATACCGGACAGCGAGGTTGAGAAGGGTATTGAAAATGTAGATCCACAACCATCACAGCACCGGAACATGTCGCCGGACGAGGTAATGGCTTCATCACACCATTGCTATAGCGTCCAGGAGTTTCCAACACTGTAAAAAGCTCTCCAGCAGCTTCTTTAGCTCGTTTTACTGCTGAAAAACTCGGAATTAACTGTCCCAATGCGTGACTGCCGATGATCACACACAAGAACGTCTCGAACACGTTACTTGGCTCCGTTTCTGCTTCATACACCTTCTTCCCGCCATACCAAAGACCGATAGCACTCATAGCCCATAACGTTCCGGTTAAAGTGGCTTGACGAGCTGCTTGTTGACCATGAAGTAGAACACGTTCACGTTCTTTTATCCGGACACGAAGCGCGTGTTTCTCTCGTACTCGACGTTGGGCATTCAAAGCCAATAGAAGCTGCATATTTCCTAGAGCTTCAGCTGCTACAGCGTCCGCTTCATTGTCACTCTCTGGTTCTTTTCGGCTTGGAGCTCCGATAGCAAGGACGACCACGGGAGCTACAGAAGTGATCGCAAGGGTTAAATCCCAGAGCGTCAGGAAACCGATAACAAAGCTCCCGATACACTGGAGCGAATATCTGCACATGAATCCAAGCTCTGGTCCAAGACGACGAATAGCTTGAGCTTGACGTGTGAATTCTTGACCTAGAGACGTCACGAACGTCTTGTTGAGGTCGAACCAGGGCTGGTTCAAGTCCAGAAGCAAATGCCGCAATACTTGATCCCTTAATGACCGTAGAAGTCTCTCTGCTGCATGAGAAAGACACAAATGAGCAGCATAAGCGGTAATTCCAAGAGCCAGAGCCAACAGCATCAATGTGAGAGCTGCAAAGTCCACATCATGTCGATCGAACGGAGTGAAAGCCTTGATCGCAGTAGCCACTGCTTTAGGAGTTAACCCCCATAAAACTCCATGAATCGAAGCAGCTAGTAGCCCCATACCGAACACGAACAAGTCCCGACTTGAAATAAGAGAGAACAGTTGAGAGAACGAGACGGAGTTCTTCTTCTCTTTCTCTTCTCGTTCTTCAATTGCTTCTCGTCCTTGACGAAATTCTCGAAGAGCATCTGCAATTGCAGTAGTTGATTGTGAATCCCAAGCCACTCGGGTAGAAGGAGCGACAACACCGGTAGTAGGGATCATCCGTTTTACAGATTCTACAGGCATCGACAACAGCGCGTAGTCTCCTCGACTGGAATTGGAGTCCAGATCATCCACGTCAACTTCTCGATCATCGCTGTCATCGAAGATTTGGCTGCTGTTGAAGCTGCAGAGGCTGTCGGTACCTGCGAAATTGCTGCTGTAGCTACTGGAGAAGCTTCCGCGTCCTCCTCTTGGATGTGGAGGTCCAGGAGTTACAGATAGAGATGGCAACTCCATTGTTCGGTCGAGAAGACGTTCGTCCCGCATGGATAGAAGCGGGTTAATTCCACAATGGACTCGTATAAACGAAGCTTCTCTCTTGTCGACATCCACGGGACAGTGGCACGTTGAGTAACTCGCGGCATCTTGGACATGAACCACCCAAGGACAACGGATGTAGCCATCAAGTCAGTAGAAAGAGTCGGCACGTTTCGGTGGTCGTATGACGGTGCTGGGTGGTGGGGAGATCAAGAGAAATAACTCGTAGTGGATCTCTCCAAAGATTTAATCTGTGTTGAGTAGAAGACATGTTATTAGCAGTTAAATACTTGCTGGTCCTAGCAGTTAATGCTGTTGTGTTGCTGCTAGAAGGAGGAGTAATCCGTCGTTGATGAACTCAATCGCGAGTATGAACAAGTAGATGATGGCGATGGAAACAACCGTGAAAAAAACGCCCAAACGGACATTCTGCTGGAGCGTTCGGGTCTCGACTTGTTCCTGCTTGTCGCCTTTGTCTTCTATGATCATCACTGTCACTTCATCCAGAGAGAGCGGCGTCACCTGGTGGGTCTTCATTGTCGCTTGGATAGTGTGTTGGAGAGCTGGTGAATTCGTAAATGAGGTCGTTAGCATCAAGGGTGGAAGGACGGAGCTTGATTCGGACCAGACGTGATCTGTTTGGACTTCATGATGTCCACCACGGAGCATAAACTGCACTGGCACACGGCAAGAGAAGAGAGAAAATGAGTTGATTAACTAGTTAGCGGATTTCTCATCTGTGTGATTCGATCTCAAGATTCCAAAACTACACTAAACCTGCGGAATCCAGATGTCGTTTGTCCTTTCAGGGATTATATCCGTCGTTGATTCAAACCCCAGTTTTCGGGTCAGCTTCTCCAGAGTAGATCGATCACAATCTAGTTCCATCGCGTGATGGTAGATAAATTGGCAGTGCTTCTTGAAGGAATTTTGCAGGTTGGCGATCTTTGGCGTTTGAGCTGATGTTTGACGGAAGTAAATGTCGTTCCGAAGTCTCCAAACCGCATGAAAAACAATAGCTGTTTGAACTTTCCACAGTAAAAGAAGTACTTTTTGGTTCCTCCTCCAGGCGCTTTGAATATCACGAGGCTGCGGAAAAAGCAACAATCGCCAAGTCAACGACGATCGAAAGAAACATTTCCATGGAGTCCATATCAGGAGCCATGTTGAAGCCAATGTTGGACACGCAAAAAAACAATGCTCAACTGTTTCAATCGAGTGGCAACTTGGACGCACACATTCTTGAGCTGTCGGATTGAGTGATTTCAGGAAATATAATCGTGAGCCCACAATTAAGTCTCCGAAATACAATCGCAACATCACATCATGCACCACAGGAAGTAAGAAATCTCGGAGCGATAGTAAGCTGGACAACGTTTGATGTATTCGTTGCCGAGGACATCCCAAATCCTCTAGCGGATGATGCATCAATTCAGGTACTTTTTGAAGAAGTTTACTCCAATCATGAGTCCGCAATCCAGGGAAAAACCGAACTGTGTGCTCTGTAGGATCTGAGGCAGCGACAGCCATCCCGAAAACGGGCGGCGCAAGTGAATATTCGATAGCTTGAATTCCACCATCTCGAGAGTTTGGAAGTACTCGACGAAATACTTGAGTCAATTGTCGATAGAGCAGGAAAATATCATGTGGAACTATTCTGGCTCTAACTGTTACCCTCAGAGCTGTCCAAACCTTGCTGAAAAAGGCCGTAGACGTTGGCCAATTGCGGTTTTCGTCCAGAAAATTTGCAAAGCAAAAAAATTCGTTTTTCGCCAGTGTTCGGCACAGGTTTCGAAGTTTTATCGGGCCTGATCCCAAAGGTTTCAAGATTCTTTCAGTCCCATGGTCTTTCAAAACGTGAAACTCTGGCATTGTGCTCCACCAAATTGGGCTAAACAGTGCGAATTGTAGCTCTCGTATTCTATTGAACAGCAACGTTCGATCTGGCCACTGAATTCGTTTCCATTCCCGCAGGGTATGTCTCCACCATAACGGCAGCATCGATGCTTTCCATCCCGCTGGCTTCGGAGGATCTTGAAGCAGAAAATCACTTGAACGAAGGCGTGAAAAGCAACCATATCGTAGTCTGAGCATAGCTAGCATTGGGCGATACCACACATTCTCATCATCTTCAGGCTGAGCGCTTATTGTTAACACGAAGTTTTGTAAAGCTTGGAAATGTTGACGCTGGATAATCATTTTCACGTCTGGCACTCCTATCCCATCGGCTTCCTTTGGTCGTACTGCAAGGCCTTTCTGGACGATACTGACTCCAGTTTTCCCGGCACTCACTCGATTGTACAGCACGAAACGGTTCACAATTCCTTGCCACCGAACGAGAAAGCGAGGCGGGATTGTTACATTTGCTGTGAAATACCATAGTAGAGAAAGTATTAAGGCCTGTACAATTAATCGACGTCCAAGTAACGTTCGAGCTCGTCCTTGCCATAATTGAAGGCGTGTAAGCAGCTTTTTATCCAGTTGGGTCGCAAGTGAAGTGGAGCTGGCACACGGCAAGTGCCAACACCATCAGGAATTCTTGGTGGAGCACGCTCAAAAGTTATAACTATGAGTCATAGTCTATGACGCATGAAGTTTAATCAATCACGCGCACTAACGTGGCACTAGTGCATTTACTCGTGCGTTTTAGCTCGACCCGTCTCAAGACCGAAGTGGGTGTTTGAGAAGTCGGTACGATAGGGGGGGAGAAGAGTTCATCTAGGAGGAAGTTTTCGTGTTGAAATGGTTAAATACTGTTACGTTGGTGGTGAAGTGTTGCTAACTGTCGGGTGAGGACCAGTAGGAGCGCGAACACGTCTCCGAAGAAGGTGACGGAGGCGACGCAGCCGTACAGGCATCCGGACGACACGAGCGTGTACAGGAGCCCCAGGATGACCTTATGCTTGAGATTCGACTGTGCGGTGATGACCTCCGTCTTGTCGTCGTCTTTGGACGGGAACACGACAATTTGCACGTCGTTGGTTGCCGTCATGGGAGTGATCTGAGCCATTTTAGAACTGGTGGGAGCGTGTGCTGAAGCGGGTAAATTCGCGAGTGATGTTTGGTTTCAGGCTGCGGTCGAAAACGCCCGCAAATCGATGATCGTCTCGGCACGGATGTCCACGGAGTTGGGGCATAAACAACGTCTTGTGACGCACGGGCCGTGCGGCACGGCTGAATATGATGTGTTTGCGGTGCCAACTGCCGGTTCTGAACCAATCGACCACTTCAAGGTGCAACATGGTGTGAATTCTAAGCGACTTCTTTGATCTTATCATACATGGGGCTATAAACACTTAAGAGAGCAGGTCAGGGTACGGGAAGGAAGCGTTGGAGAGGTGGTCGGGCACGGCTGAGAACTGGATGGGCGACGCGGCGCCGGACGGAGACGTCGGCGTGGTGGTTTTGCGTGCCAACTGCAGGTGCAGATGCTGGAACTGCTGGCGCGCGCGGAAGGCGTTGGCCTGCATCTGCTGCATCCCGTGCAGCTCCTGGATCTGCGCAGCGTAGCTGGCGTGAAGCTGCTGAAGCTTGGCTGCAAGTTGTTTCTTCTGCCGCCGCTTGAGCTGCTTGCGCTTGAGGTAGTCATGCGCCACGGTGCGGCGCCAGTTCATGACGGACGAGGACTTCTTTGGATGCGAGGGCGGCGCACAGCAGTCCGGATGCTTGTAGATGCGCGCGCGTTCGGACAGGAAGTTCATCTTGAGCCGTTCGTTCTGGTGCGAAAACTGCAGCAACAGGTTCGTCTGTTCGGCGGTAGCAACAGCCAGATCAGCCTCGATGTCTACGTCCGCGTTGGCCATCATGACGTCAGCACTGCTTGAAGCAGAGCTAGCGTACTGGTACATGGTTGCTGCCAGAAGTGATCCCTTGTCACTCACGAGAGGAACGGACACGAACTCCGGCTCGTACTGCTCCAGCTGCTCCAGCTCTTCATCCAGCTCGGCATCTTCTTCTACGAGCTTGGTGACCTCCACTTGGTTGTCCTCCGCCGGCTTTTCATCGACCTCTGCCTTTTCAGCACGTGGCGAGGGCTTCTTCGACCCTGGTCGGCCTCGCTTGGAAGCCTTCGGTGCCTTCTTTGTCTGCTCCTTAGCCACGTCTTGGAGGTCATCATCCGCCTTTTCGATGTCGGCGAACAAAGCTTGCGCCTTCATACGGTGTGTGGCCTTCTTTCCCTTGGGCTTGCTCTCCGCTTGGTTGTTCGAGCTCAACTGAGCCAAAACTGCTGCCGCATCGACGGCGGAATCCGTGAGCTCCTCCTGGCTCGAGCGAGCCTTGGATGCGGCAGGTGGAGGAGTCCACTCCAGCTCCTTCAGCGCCAGCAACTGCCTCTCCACCCTCGTCAATCCAGGCTGCTCAGGGGTGTTGGGATTCGAAGAGCCTGATGAAGACGAGATCGACACAACGGGAGACGCTGTGCTTGTCGATAACTTGTTATGCTTGGGAGTCGTCACCGCTGCACCATCACTCGTTTTCTCCTTTTCTTCAGAGACACTGAGCTTCTTAGGCTTGACGGACTTGTGCTGTACGTTCTTCATCGTTTTCTCTCCGGATTCCGAAGACTTGGACGCACTTTCTAGTCGACTGCGCTTGGCCTTCCGTCCTGCTTCTTGGGGTTTCGACGCCATCTCTTGACGACTGCGCTTGTGCGATTTATCGTGCTTCTTGTGACGCTGGGGCTTCTCCTTGGTTGCCTCAACGTCCGAGTCGCTGCTGTCACTTTCATCCGAGCTGCTCTCCGCTCCACCGAGGTCTCTCACGACGCTGCGCAGATCGCTCTTGACTTGAGAATACTCCTTCTTCTGCTGATTGCGGTGCAAGAAAGCGTCCAAACTACGCACGAGAAGCTGCTCCTGGTTGGCAGCCACGACCATCCATTTCTCCTTCTCCGTCTTGGGCAGAGGGAGAACTGCTAGCAGTCCGCTGGTATTCACCCGCGTAAGATCCGAGAATTGCGCTTGGAAATCCAGCGACGGGTCTACGAAGAACTGCTCGTAGCCTTCAATGTAGTCGAGTGGTGTGGCCATTCCTGTTTCCTTCTTGGGCTGGTGAAAGAACACGCTGCCATCACTGCACATGCCCACAGTGAAGGGCGATGCATCCTGTCCAGCGATTTTACTCACAGTTCGCATGTGACGTTGGCTACTCGAGTCTTCAGCTCCACGTCGGCGGCTTCCACGGGGATTCCATGCACGCAGCGAGCTCGCATTTCGGAGGTTGAGAGCTGCTTCACGTTGGGCACGCTGCTCCTTAGCCGACAGCGGGAGATCCAAGTCCATACGAACAGTAGACTGGAGGTCGACAACTGCCAGGGACTCACTGCCGCCGTACGCAAAGTCTCCATACACTGCGACGGTATCAACTGTCTGCTTGACATCTGTGTGGGATTTCTTCCGGATCGTCACCGAGTCGTCCGAGGCATCGTATTGCTCTTCCAAGTGCCAGATACGCACGTTCTGGTGCTCCGACTTAGAGATGAACTGGTCGGTGATGGTCGGGTGAAACGTGATGAACTCGAGGGAAATTCCGTTGGTCTGCTTGTCAAACACGCATTCCCAGTTCCACTTCAAGTCCGACTTCTGCTGGTAGAACCGCCACATGTGCACGTTCTTAATGCCAATGCCACAGAGCAGTCTGTACTCAGTCTTGTTGCTCCCCTTGAGGTACAAACTCTTGGCAGCAGCGAATCCCTTGAGTTTCGCATCTGAGTACGTGTGAGTCACGACTTTAGCCGTGGGCAATCCAAAGGCCCCAGCTCCGTCCTCTTCGTCGCTGTCGTCACTATCGCTGGTTGTTAAAAGTGAAGAAGAGCTGCTCTGGGGGACGTCTGTAGGCGACGGTAACGTGATGCTGTCCACTTCAAAAGCACGGATGTCCGTTGAGCCTCGGTATACTCCAGCAAAGATAAACTTGCCGTCCTCAGGGATGGAGACAGTTACCATAATCTGCGTGTACATACCTCGGGGCATGATCTGGTCCAGTAAGACACCACGTCGGAACATCAGTGAGTCCTTGGTCAGCGGATATAGGTACACCATGCCGTTATAGAAGCCTACGACCAGGAACTTGCCATTGGGAGCTACAGCAACAGAGGAGACAGTTGAAGACACGGAGAACTGATACTCCAGTCCCACTGGAGCCATCCCTGAAGTGCTGCTGGCAGTAGACAGCGCCGGACTCTGCGAAAGCGACTCCCTTACCACTCGCATGTTGCCAATAGTAGCAGCATCGAATGTTACTTCAGCTTCATCGCTTGAATAGCCTTCGTCTGAGCTGGAGGAAGAAGAACTGCTGTCTACGGGCTTCGGTTCGGCCGGTTTGGTCTTCACTGGGGTAGGAAACTCCAATTTCCGTGTAGGATCATAGCTGTGAGTCGTAGATTGAGTCTTCTCGAGCTGTGAAGACTGTTTTTCCCTGTTGGAGATGTCCTCGAGAACACGTGCAGTCTTGGAGAGTCCCGCACGGACCTGTTGGGCCGGTTTCTTGTGCTTGAGACTCCGGTTTATCCCCGAAAGGTTCTTCGTCTTTTTGTCCAGTGTCTTGTGCTGTGTAGAGGGCGTGGAGAGGCCCTGGTGAGCGCCCAGAGGCCGCTTAGAAGGCTTCATCTTGCGTGTCTGGCCGCTCAGTGTGAGCTTGTTTTGGAGCTGGAGCTTCGTAGACGCCGGCTCTGGAGACAAGAAGGACGGCGACGGGAACGTCTTGCTCAGTTCTTTCTTACCGTTCACCGGGTTGGTGCTTTTAGCCGGTGTAGACGCCGCAACGAGCGCAGACAGACCATTGCTAACCTGTTTGGACGTGTTCATTGCCATCGCGATTTCTCAAGCTGTAAAGAACCACACGCGTTCGCAGAGGTCGGAGAATATGCGTAAGATATCGGCACGGGTAGACGTATCAGTCCCGGTCTCGTACGATCGTTCGTTGAAGAGCTACAGGCGCGTACTGGTAGCCAACGTTAGTACCCGGGGGCTGGTTGCGGAATGGCAATTGGACTCAGACCTTTGAGTTCCCGCGCAATTTCCCGCGCAATTTTCCCCTGAGTCTGATAATTCTGATACCGCGGGTGTCTTTGTGATTGGATTATAATAGGTGCTTTGAGCGACTATTACCCAATAAGAAGACGAGTACGCGAGCTAGCACAGCGAATCGGTGTGTTTTTAAATTACTACACGTAGTATGTTTGATGTGGTCTACAACAATTAATAGAATGGTGTGTACCACATTAACATTTCATTTAGGTCGGTGGCTACAAAGGAAGTTACATCCAAGTGATCATGGGAGGCGGTCGATCGCCCGTGCTGGAGCCTGGCTCCGACCTGAAGCATCTCGGTATGTGTAGGTTATATTTTATTATTCTCTTCTCCTTGTTCTTACAGTTCTCTTGCGCTGCAGAGACGATGTTGGACGACAAGAACCAGAAGAAGCGTAGTAAAAGCAAGAAGATGAATGAGCCTTACGAGTGAGTTACTATCTTCTTATTTCATATTACTATTTATCAAGTACTAACATCAATTTACGATTGACTTATATAAGGGGAAAGTTAGAGGGTTGGTCACCTGCTGGTCAAGAAGAAGACGCTTCTGCACCAATGGAGAAGCTCAGTTTAGGCCCTGCAGCTCAAGAAGAAGACCAGAAGAAGCTGTCCAAGGCTGAAAGGAAGAAACTAGCAGCTGAAGCTTTTGCCAAGGCTGGTGGTGTGCCGAAACGGGAGAAATTGAGCAAGGCCGAGCGCCGTGCGCAACAGGAAGCCAACAGACAGAAGAAAGAGGCTGGAAACAAGCCCAAGAAGCCTGAAGTAGCTGGTCCCACGGCCCCTACGCCCACCAATGCAAGACTGCAATATGATGACGCAAAGAAGATGGCACGTCGCTCCAAGGCTTCCGTCGTGATACGCACTCAGGCCCAGAAACAGGTGGAGATGTTCTCCCACTTGCCGCAGTACGAGCGTGAGAGCTCCTTGTCTCTTAATGTTGGATTCTCCAATAAGGAGGAGGTGCATTCGGCCGTGTTGGCGCTTGGGCTCAAGTATGCGGAAGGCAAAATTGCAGGTGGAAACGCGCGCTGCATCGCCATGATCACGGCTTTCCAGCAGGTCATTGACGACTACGTGACTCCACCCGACAAACAATTGAGTCGCGACCTGGACAAGCGTCTTCGTCCGTTGATTCAGTACTTGATTGACTGCCGACCGCACGGTATTGGCATGGGTAATGCTATTCGTCGTCTTCGTCGCGTGATTGGATCGACACCCCCGGAGCTCAGTGAGGAGGAAGCCAAGCGCCGTATCCGTGAAGAAATGGATGACTACGTGCAGAGCCGCATCTTGCTGGCTTCGCGTGCAGTGGCCAAGAACGCGCAGTCCAAGATTAGCGAAGGCGACGTCATTCTCACATACGCCCGTGCTACTGTGGTGGAGGAGCTGCTGGTGGAGACAGCCAAGACGTCGCCCGAGATCGCGAAAACGCTACGCATCATCGTTGTGGACTCCCGCCCGCACTACGAAGGCCGCAAGCTCGTGAGCATTTTGGCCCGCGCTGGACTGCAGTGCTCATACATCCAGATCAATGCACTGTCGTATATTATGCGAGAGGTGACCAAGGTGTTCCTGGGTGCTGCTGCCTTTATGAGCAACGGTGTGGCTGTGGCGCGTGTGGGCACGGCGCTGGTAGCTATGACTGCGCACGATGCCAACGTGCCCGTGCTGTTCTGCTGTGAGACGTACAAGTTCTCGGACCGTGTGCAGCTGGATGCGATCACTCACAATGAGCTGCGTGACCCAGATGAGCTCGTGTCGTCCTACTGTACTGACAAACCGTCGCGGCGTCGTGCTGGTGGCGGTGTTGCCGGCAGCTCTAGTGGCTCTAGCGGCCACATCCTGTCGGACTGGCGCGATCTCTCCGACCTGAAGCTTCTCAATCTCGTGTACGACGTGACTCCGATCGACTACGTATCTATGGTAGTGACTGAGCTGGGCATGATCCCGCCCACGTCCATCCCTGCTGTGCTGCGTGAATACTCGCGCGATGGCCTCGTGGATGGTGCGCTCTAGGTACGAAAGGTGAGTCAAAACGCAGTGAATGCAATGTCTTTTGAATTTTGCCAGTGGTTACTGTTATCGCAGTGTTTTACTGTCCTTCGCCGCGTTCGATACTCTTCTGCTTCTTCCTCTCTTCGCGCTCCCGTTGAGCCTGAAGACTCTGCGCTGCGTCGACGTCTTCTTCGTCGTCCACGGCCATCAGCTGGGTGATGACGTTCATCAAGTTCGGCTGACGGAGCTCTCGGAACCGCAAGGACAACATGTCGATGGCTGTCAGCACCTCCATGGCATCTCCAGTTCCTTCAGTGCTCAGTACCGCCATCTTCGGGTACCTCTGGCTGAAATGAGTGAGTAGCAGATGACGGGCGTTCGCTTGCCGCCCCACCTCAATGGCCTCGGCCATCGTACAGTGCGCCTTGTCCTTGGCTTCTTTCGTGAGCTCGTCCTCGAATGTGGCTTCGTGTATGATCAGGAACGCGTCCTTCGCCTTCTCCGCCAGTTTGTCGCTCGGACGGCAGTCACCAGAGAACGCGAGCTTGGAGCCGTCCACGAACGTCACCACAGCAGCGTACGACTGCGGTGCGTGTTTCACCGGTACGCACTCGAGTTGGGTGATATTGAGTGTCTCTTTCAGCCAGGCACGGACGCGCGCAGCTTCGGCGTGAGTTTCTACCTCCTCGTAACGAGAGTCACTCTCGTCGAAGCTGTAGTTCTCCACGAACGTGTACTTGCCTCGCACGGTCGGGTCTTGCTCTGCGTACTCGTCCAACCAGAACCGGAGCGGCGTCGGTCCGATCACAAGCAACGGCTCTGTGTTCGAGTCGTCCGGACGGTGGCTTAGCACTCGAAGCAAGCCTAAATGATGGTCTGCGTGATTGTGTGAGATCCAGATGCACTTAAGGCGATCGACCAGTTCCTGCAGCCTCTTGCTGTCGCCGTTGGCGTAGCGATGCAACTGACCCAGATTGCCTTCCCCACAGTCTAGCATCAATCCGGCCCAGTCGTCGCCAATAGGCAGCTCTAAGTACATGCCTGTGACGTTGCGGTATTTGGACGGAATGGCGCACCCAGTGCCAAGGAAAGTGATCCGACCATCGAGAATATCTTCATCCAAGCTCTTGGTACTGGGGTTATTGGGCGTCTTGGCGACAATCTCCACGCTCTCATGGATCTGGTCGAAATCCAGACGGGGCCAGCAACGGGATGAGTCAAAACCGCGCCGAACTTGAGGAGCGAGAATAAACCTGAGCATACTCTCGCCCAGAACCACTTTTACCTCATTCTCTTCGCTGGATGCAGACAATCTCAAGGATGAAATGTCAGGAACAGCGCGCGAGAAAGGCTCAACCGCGTCGTTTAGCTCGTGTGCCTCGTTCGAAGGGAAAGCGCGAGGGTACACAGCGTGCAGCTGGGCTTGAAGTTTAGCTGACGCGCGATACACCGTCTTCTGCGCACAAGAGCCATGGGCAAGCAGCACGTGGCGAGCTTGAGCACCGAAACTCTGTGCCCATTCTTGATACTTCGGGTGACGAAGTACTTCCGTGCCTCCAAGATGGAATACCACTTCCACCTGCACTTCTGCCTTTCCATCCACTTCTCTGTACTTGTTAAAACCGTCACTACTCACCAGACCGTCCACATGCGCTGCTGTAGGACAACTCACAATGACACATCCAGCAGCAGGTACCGACGGCAACACGCAGTCACTCGACTTGACCACTCGTCCGTCAGGAAGAGTGACATCCTTCCCTTGATGTAGTTGTCCAAACATTTTACCCTTAGGAACACCAAGAGCCTTCGCTTTATCCACAAGAAATTTGCCTCGCTGAGGTCTTGTTTCCACCACGTAGCTCACACTCGTGTGGCTACTCTGCTCTTCTTCCGATGAAGGACTTTTATTCAGCTTTCGTTTGGCCCCCGCTTTCGACTTCTCCACAGCCACAGCATGTACCACCACCTCGTCATCTTCATAACAGCTTTTCTCCTTCTTACCTTCAGCAACTGACACTTCCGCACCCTCCACTTTAAAGTCCGGGCGGTACAGGAAGTGGCGTGTCGCTTTCAGATACTTCTTGGTTCCAGGCGGTCCGTTGACAGTAATCCCTGGCCTGCTTCCAACGTCTGAGATAGTAAGAACCATCCCGGGGAGTCCTCCCACTGTATGGGACCTCAGTTCCGTCAGGAAAACGTGCTGCAGCTTGCCTAAACGCACGTGGTGCTCCATACACAGTCGCTGCGTGCCATCTCCAACATTAAAGAAGAAACTACGGAGGAACCAGACGAGGGTTAATGAAACAACGTCGCACAGCACTAGTCATAGATCTTATCTACCGCACCGCTTCTTCTCCGTAGCCAGCAGAAGGCTAGGTGCCGTCTCCAGGGACGCAACGCTAAGCACCTGCACGTGCACAACCATATTATCAAATGTGTGGTCTTTGATTGGCTTACGTTCAACGCGAGTGAAGGTCAGTATTGAATTAAGTGAACTTTAATGAGTGAAGGTCTGTACCCATATGTTGTTGAAGTATTAAACCCATTACGGGTTTTTCCTGATACTATCACGCTTGGACACTAGATCAGGTGCCACCACTGGAAGACGCCCAAGGGAACTGGATCTACTGGGTCTTCGATGCTTCTGGAAGCTTAAAACTCTCATTGTCACTGCTTCTTGAGCTGGTAGATCCCCAGACGCATGTCTTCCTGCAACATCATCCAATCCATTGAAGGCAAAGCTGCTCCCTGTTTTGTAAAAGTACAATCAATTGTCAGTCAGTTAAGCAGGAGCGACACTGGCGCGTCTTCGACACGTACGAGCTTGAACTTGAGGTAAACTACCCCGGAATGAGTCGTACAGTGGCAGGTTGTTGGTGCTACTGGATCTTCGGTTCGGAGATGGGGGTTGAGCCGTCACTACGAACGCATTGGGCTTTTGCCCTCTCATGTCTTCGTCTATAGACTGTTCCGCTACGAAGAGCTTGTCAACGGAGGGAGAGCCATGTTCCGTTGTCATTGGAGCTACAACGTCACTCACACGTTTCGACTTCCCCGGCCGAAACCTCTCTCGAAGAATATCCTCCGCTGTAGGACGGAACTGTTGTTGAGCTGCTGTAGCTGTAAAGTCGATCATCATTGCTGCTATAGGACACAGTAACAGCAATGTCCAGTACCGTTGAAGGGTGATCATGTATGCGGGTACACCGAACATGTCGTAACTCATGAAGGTGAAGTGTGGGTACACCAACAAGAAGAAGATGAAGAGACCGACACTGAAAGCCAAGACTGCCACGTGATACTTGTTCCAATTGAGTGCCAGTAGAATGACCTTGAGCTTCATCGTACCCAGTAACGTCGTGTAGAACAACGTTCCCACTACGTACAACCCATAATTCGTGTACCGGTTACCAGCGTAACATCCGAAGAAGCAGATCAACGCGTGAGCTACTGAATTAAGGATTGTCTTGGCAAATACGCGCATATTCAAGTCACTATCATACTGTCCACGTCGGTAAAGCTGTGGGAACTTTAACACCACATCTTCCGAGATATCTTGGTCGAAAACCCCGATAACGATGATCGGTAGCGCTAGGAAGAAGTTCCATCCAGCCATCACGAAACTCTCGAACAGAGGAGCACCCGACTGACCATTGTAGAAGTTAAAGACGAAGAGACTGATAACTAACGCGATGTTCTTGTAGAACGAGTAGCGGATGACTTTACATACGCGTTTGTAGTTGCATCTTCCGTGAAGTAGTACCAGTCTGGTAAGGAACCGGAACTGAGCGATAGCGTAGTCGCTGGCATTCACAGCTTGAACCCCTTCTTTCCCACAGATGCCGACTCCAACATGAGCAGTTTGAATCATACTCACGTCATTAGCTCCGTCTCCGATAGCTAATGTGATCGGTTGTTCCCTTTTACACTCCTGATGCGCTCCTTTACGTACAAGTTGTACGATCTCCGCCTTCTGCGATGGACTCACACGACATGCTATGAGTGCTTTACATACCCGAGCGATATCCAATAGCTTTTCACTTAGATTTTCGATCTGTTGAACAGCTTCACTGGATAATTTCACACGAGCATCACGAGAAGGGAAGATATGAACCAGAGCTTTACCATCACAGACCATCGCGAGGTTCTCAGCCACTTGACCGCCTCGAATGAGTCTCTGGATCTCAGGAGTTTCATGTAAAGCATCCAGTTGTGCACTGAGAGTATCGACATGTTCTGCATTCACGTACAGCAACTGCATCTTGTCGTTAATTAACTGACAAGCATGGCCGATATTCACTGCAGTCTCCTCTCGATCTCCAGTTAATACCCAAACTTTAATACCAGCTTGTGCGAGGTCGAAGATAGCAGAGGGAACTCCATCTTGCAGTTTATCCTCAATAGCTGTCACTCCTAGTAACTGCATGTTTTTCTCCACCATTTCAGCACAAATATCAAGTTTCGCCTCACGATCGTCTAAAGCTGTAGATGCAGCCATATACGCTTCATTGTACTCGTTGTACTCATCTTCAGATAATACTCTTCGTCCAAGAACCAATGTTCGTAAGCCTTCACGTGCGTAATTCTTCAAATGTCCGACCAATCTCGCATGAGCAGCAGTATCACTATCGTTCTTTCCAGTTGCAGCTCGCTCCAACATCATATTATCCGCACCTTTGCAGTACAGAACATATTCATGGGTTTCCTCATTCACAGCTACAACGGACATGCGTTTACGAGTTGAATTGAACTCGTTCACGTTGAGAATAGTGTAACTTTTCGTTCGAGGCTCTTTCACACCAGTATTGGCAGGTAGTAACGATTCTTTGCACGAAATCTCGACCTTCATGAGTGGTGCAGGTGCGAGAAAGTTATACCCGAGACACTTGGCAGCCTTCACCAGCGCTTCTTCATCAGGAGAAGAAGCTCGATAAGCTACAGTTCCAGTTTTAACGTCCGTTTCGGGGATTACAGTGTGGCAAATAGATAATAAAGTGAGGAATTCATGGATGAGTTCGCCTTGGTTGCCTCCAGCATATAACGCACGTAATAACCCCGGGTCGTCGAAGTGAATTTGAGGGTCAAAGTGAACTTGTGCGTCTTTCGGATCGAAACTTTCTTCCCCTTGAAGTAACTGAGCAGGTACAGCTTGTCGGACGTCATCAGTTGATCCGATATCAAGTCTCAAACCGCTTTCACAACTTTGACTATTATTCAACAAAGGGTTAACCTTTGCTTTCGTTGGGCTCTGCTTCTTCGGTGATGGTTTCCCACTGGCTAAAGCCGCAACAGCTCGCCCAATTTCAGTAGTACCAAACCCATAGGAGATACCACCAATTGAACACTTCCGGAACTCCATGACATTGCATGTTAAAGTGCCAGTTTTGTCACTGAAAACGTACTCCACTTGTCCTAATTCCTCGTTCAATTCGGAGGTTCGAGCTATGGCATTGGTACCTTCGAATGACATGTTGGAGTCTCCAGTGATCCGATTCGCCTGCAACACCTTGATAATATCCAACGAGACGTAGAGAGAAATCGGTACCAAATTGTTGTACAGAATGAGGAACGTGAAGAAATTGACGATAAAATCATCCGCTTGGTCCGCTTCCTTGATGAACGGCAGGTACCAGACCCTATTAGCGTTCGTTTTACTCCAATGAGAAGCTGCAATGGCACTAGCTAAGCAGAGTCCAAACATCGTCGAAAAGATCAGCAACATACAGCGATTCGCTGTTCGGTACAGTTTACTCTGCTTCGAAGGTGCTGCACGTGAATTTTGCAGTAATTTCGTCTCACAACCTGTAAAAATCACCAAACCGACGATAAAAGCACAACTTCTTAGGCTGCAACCACGTAAAAGAAGGTTTTCAGGGCCTAAAGGGACTGCTGTCTCGCCTCGATCGCTGTCGTGTAGTATTAACCGGCCCGTGAAAGTGTAGAGCTGGTTGTTCGGATGTTCATGCTCCACTGACCCTCTCAATCGTCGTACAGCTGAAGCACAAACTGTTTCTTGAGGGATTGGAGCTCCTTGTAGCTCTCTCCAGCCAACGAGTTGTGCTGTAGGTTTTACAGCTATTCGACGTTTGAGATTTGTCTCTCCATCTAGATTGGACGTCTCAATAAAACACCGTCCTTCTTCTTCGGAAGTAGCGATAATTACCACATCGGCAGGTAATTCCTCGCGGTTTTCCACACAAACGAGCTGTCCGACCTGTAAATCTTGCCATGCAATTAATTCCGTTTGTCCTCCAACGTTGATAATCTACAAGAAGCACACAAAATGATGAGTCTTTTCTTAAAAGTTTTAAGAAAAAGTGACGTACACGACACGAGCGGCGATTCTGCTTATCGTCCGCTTGATGGCGCTTAAAGTCCTCACCCCCCTGCTTTATCATCGTTACTAGAAGCACAAATAACAACGGACCTGCCGTCGTAAACCGATTCGTCGGAGACCAAGGCGTCGCCAGCTACATTTTCCTGTTAGATTTGCAACGGATTGTCGAATTTCAAGAGTACAATTTTACCTGTAACAACGAGATGAGAAGGAAGTAGACGTTGGCAACGACACGGAAGAATTCGAAGATCGTCTTAGGCACGAAGCTCACGACCGTGTACTTGGATGTAACCATGATGTTACGCGCATACTGCTTGGTCGTAATTAGCTGTTGGTTGGCATCGTTATCGTTCAGAAAGGTTACACGGGGCTCCACCGCAGCCACCGCAGCCGAGGATGCGCCTACATTTCCTTTCATGGGCCGCACGTCCACGCGGCGGATGTCACCCGGATGGACGGGGCAAACCAATGTTAATGCTGTTGTTGTAGGCGCCAGTGACGCTCCTGCGGGAAAACTACCTTGAAAGACAACGCTTTTAATGAAAAACCGATGCTAATGTAAGATAAGCCGGTGGAATCCACGCTCACAATTAGCTCGGAGTGCCGTTGCAGCTCTTCCAGAGGTACATGTAACGGTTGTACATGACGCTATTGGTATTGATTGGTTGAAAATAAGATCGTCTTCGTTTCATTATGGGCCAAGTTGAAGTTAGATGTAGCCATCTCATTTAAACCTCATAAATGGTCATTGCTACATTTGCAAAGGTATGGGTATTACGATCTCACAGCCTGTGGACGGCAAATGCAATGATAGTCCATTGGCAGTCGCTGCTGTAGCGGAGATAACGCAGTGTGAGTGTAAAGGGATTAATACTGATGTGTGTGTATTTTAACGTCGTTTGCAGTCACATTGGTGCAACTTCAGGCTTTACAAGCTATTTGGTACTCGGAGTCAAGTGGCGACGGCGAATTAGCGACGCGCGAGGCAGATTTAAGCTGTGAAGACTTCGAAGAAGCGATTAACAGCGTCAAATTTGCAGCTTCCGACCGTGCGATATTCGATCGACTGTTTACACTGCTAGATCGTACTGGAGACGAACGGATTTTCACCACTGAGTTTCTAATTGGAGTTTCTGTACTGCTACGTGGATCTCTCGAAGTTAAACTTCAAGCTGCTCTTCAATTCGCAAGTGATGCAGACAATTCGTCTGAAATGGACGGAGGTTTATCCCCCGAAACACTTCACTTCGTCTTGACAACGTTAACTTCAATCGCGAGATTCTTCGGAGATCCACCAGTGCCAGTAGAAGATGTCAATCGTGTGGTAGAAGACGTTTGTGGCTCAGAAGAACTGGTGAAGATGATCGCGGAGCACTCGCTAGTACAGAAGTATGCGTATTCCAATTAAATCAACAGGGTTTAGTTGAGATGTTTGGCGAAGGTGTACTGGCAACGACGTCTCATCATCTCTGACCTCCTAGCTTGTTGCTTGTACTTCGCTCTCTTAGCTGCTAGTTGATCCATTGTCCCAGGACGTAGTATGAGGCCTCGTGTAGCATTCACAATGACTGTCACGTCTTCCTCTACTGGAACTTCCTCTTGCCAATTGTTACCATGACAGCGACAATGTTCACTCTGAGAAATGTAGCCATCTTCATGACAAGAACATCGCGATCTGGATCGGTCAGGACGGAAAATCGGAGGTGCAGTAGCGGATCGATCGCCTAAATGCTCTACACACCGAGCACATAGACCTAAATCTTCTTCTTCATGGTCGTGACGAGGTCGTTTAGAAGCCAACGGAGTGAGAACGGATCGTGGTGAGCCTGCGACCGTTCTACCTTTCACCCCATTCTCCAAAAGATACACAGTAGATTGTGACGTTCCCTGTAGCATCCACTGTTGTTCCCTCAACGTCATTTGGACTGGATTAACTGGTTGAATCTGTGTAGAAGTCGATGGGAGTGCAGCAGGTGCAGTCTCCGTTCGAGTGAGACTACTGTAGCTGAAAGCTGAACCTCCCAGAACTAATTCATGGTACTCGTGGGGTAACGTCGTTAGTTCAGATACACAGGATGGAGGTTCAGGGGGGACCATCGATGAGGACACACTAAGTGTCGGAGGTTCTAGAGCTGACAATTCTGGGCTAAGGTCCTTCGAACCGACCGAGGATAAAATCTCCGTTGGAATATCCAAGTTTTTTTCTCCGGGAGAGATCCGATGAGGAACAACTCTAGCAAGATCCTCATCCGCATCAAATTCAGTATCCCATGGTGATACGGTGCCTTCCAAACCCTCATCTACCTGCATCTTCTTCATTCTCTTTGTACTTGAATTATGTCGAGATTGAAATCTTGAATCTTTTCCAGGTAAAGACAACCACAAAGGTGTAGCTCCCTGCAATTCTCGTAGCCCGGATTTTCTCGCATTCGATCGATTTCGGGATAAAATCTCAGCTTGCAGACTTCCTGTCAAATACCCCGTGGTTTTATAGCTGTCAGTGAAATCTAGTCCCTGGTTTACACGGTTATCAGCACTGCGTTGTTGTCCGACTTTACTATTGCCGCTATACGCTCCACTCCGTCCTCGATTTCCGGAATCATCTTGTACAGGTGGTAACAATCTCTTTGCAGGTGAAGCAGTCTCATCGAATGTGTAGAATGACGACGTCGAGTTTACTGGTAGAATATCCGCTTTCTTTTGGATACTTGACGATAAAGTATCCGTGTTTGCCGCTCCAGGGTTTTCAAAACCCATACCGGAAATGTATTCCCGAGGGACTTGAGAACTGGATTGGTTATTGTTTAAGTTCCGCAGTTGTAGGCCAGTTTCGTCATTTTCCTCTATCCAGAATCCGTTTTTCCCTCTTGTACGATGAGTATCCGAGATGTTTCTCGAATTACCAGTAGATGAAGCTACTTCAAGAGCTGCAAGACGTGTGTTTGCTTGGGGAATATCATCAAACAGAATTCCACCAGGTTTTTTGTCACCATTTAGTTTCGATTTGGATGATAAAACCGCTTTTCGAGCTCCAGCAGTACCCGCTCTTGCAGTCTCAATGTCTCCAAATGTACCAATTCCACCTGTGTTCAGCCCTGCCGTCTTCAATTGAGAAGTTGAGCTTGTCATTGCATTGTGTAGACCACCTGAGGCTGGAATTCCGTCCATACTGACACTACCAACGCCAAGTCCCGCTTTGGATCCAGTCAATTTACTGGGTTTCTGTTGTCTTGGAGGCGAGTTAACCATGGGGATACCGACATTTAAAGATACTTTGGCATTCGAGATACTGTTAATTCCAGTATCCTCAACTACCCGAGGTTGAACAGATTGTGAGCGATGCATGGCTACCAACGCATTCACCCCTTCGTCTTCATTAACCACGATAATATTCTCCCGTACAGTGGTTAAAGGTGTTTTGGACTTGGCTGATGCAACTCGAGATTTCGCACTGGATGCACGTATTCCATTCGTAGCCTTCGGTTCCTCTGTATCAGTATTAGGAAACCCATTAAAACCTCCCAACCCCCCTAATCCAAAATCTCCAAGCGTAATAATACTTGCACGTCGTTCTCGTAAACGTTCAGCACCAGGAAGTGGCGAATTCTCAACTTCTGGAACAATCTGAGACGAACCAGCACTACTTGGTGGGGTTTTACGTGCACTTTGCAAAAGTTTCGAAGATATAAACCCTTTCGAGTTAGTACGAGCTACTGGTGGAGGTAATAGAATGGGTCCATTCTCATCATCATCATCATCATCAGAGCCTTCACTAGACAGTTCTTCATCATCAATTTCAACTGGAGAGTCATCAGATTCTGACTCGGATTCTTCTTCATCATCAATAGCTCGAATCTGCTTGAGACTCCGTAACATTCTCCTTCCTTCGTCGTTAAAATCTCGTTTATTACGTCGTAAAGCACTCACTCTTTGTACCAGTCGTCTTAGGAAGTCAGTGTATTCTTCCACATCAATTGTTTCACACCAGAGATCTGCTAATTCAAAGACACTATCAAAGAAGTTGGCAAAACCCATAGTGTCTTCACCTCTGCTGTCCCTCAGCCAATCTTCTTTGATCGTTTTCTCCATACGACGAAGACGACGTTTAGTAGCATCCGGCTCAAGACTGCGGCCAATACGTCGGAACAATGACGCGTACCCTTTTTGGTCGATACATCCCATTTCGTCCCGAGGAAGTTCCACCGACCAGAGCTGTTTCACTGCTGCTATCACATCTGGATGATTACGAAGACTGAAGCGAAGTGCAAGAGCTTCTGGTGTGTAGTTTAGTATCTCTTGAGCGTCATGTTCACTTCGTGCTCCACTGTACAAGTCTTCAGTAAGTACAACTGGACCATCTTCCCAGTTTTTAAGTAAACCTTTAGCCTTAAGTAGTGCTTCCTCTTGCAGATGTTGGTACTTTTGACGCTTGAGAGTCTGTAAACGAGCAGTTTTAATGGTGAAATTGAGTTTAAGCCATAGAACACTGGAAGATCTGTGCTTCCAACTTCCTTCACGTCGAAATGTTGGTTCAGTAGCCTCAACAGCAGCTTTCTCTCGACGTCCGGCTGAATGTCTTGACCGCTTTCTATCCATCTTGTGAGCGAACTAAAAATATTTAATCCTGTAATATTTTGAAGAATTTCGTTTCTAGGATAGCGATCCGTGAAGTTCTTCATCAGAGCCATCAAACTTCGGTAGTAGAGCTGCGAAAACGAGTCGGTAGATATGATAAAGTGGCTACATGACAACCGAAGAATACACGGTGGTCGCAATGGAAAAAGCGTGTTATCAAGTGGTTAATGGTCTCAACACTATTGAGTCAATAGCATATATGCCTATTTTGTGTTGAACACCGTGATGATGTATCATCAGCATTGCAAACTACTACTGCGTAGTATGTAGTGTTTTTCGTTGTCTTAGAATGCCGCTTGGGTACTGATAATTTGATTTACTCGCCCAGGTAGGATATTTTGCCATCCAGTAGGTCGTGTAATGGTTCAGGAGAGTGCTGTACTGGTGGGTGATAATGTCGCCATCCAGTTGCTTCATCTTCGTTAACATTTGGTCGGGGTTAAACCCCATGTTCTCAATGCGCTGGAACAAGGCTTCGTTTTTCTTAACAAGAATCTTTTCATTTCCAACGAGAGCCTTGACGTAATAGGCGTCGTCCAGCTTGGAAAGCTCATTGAACGACTTGCTCTTCTTCAGTCCCCCTGCAACTTTCTTGGCAGCTTTGGTGAGGAACTTCTCCGAGAGCGACTTGGTGAGTTGCGGCGCTCTCTCCTCATTTTCTTCTTCCATATCGGCAACTTCTTGGTGGACTCTCAGGAACCGGTTGGTGTTGTTTTCGGTCTGCACGTGGCCCTGGGGCATTGTAAGACGCTTGGAATCGCTCATGGCGTGGGATCCGTCACAGCACGCCAAGATGACGGCAATAGCCACGAGCACGGCGTAAGTCAGACGCATTGGTATCTTCTAAAAATGTGACGGCGAGCGCTTGGACCCTGATCGGTAAATTGCGAAGTGAGCTTGCAAACAGCAAAAGAAAGCTGAAGTCAAATGTGCCACACCATTCGAGTCTCCGGATGTATAAAGTACTTTGCACAAAGCCAAACCATGACGTTAAAATAATACTTAGTTTACATGGAACGTCAAATACTGTAACATATTGAATAGAGGAAACTACATCATAAATAATAGTCTTGCTTTCCTTTGAACACATTAATAATTATCGACGGTTATTAGTTGTTCCGTCTCTCTTCTCAGGCAGAATGCTCAAGTGTCATCATATCATCAATGATGACATCAACGATCAACCTGATGCCATCAGTGATGGCAGTATGACATTTAATCTCGAGATTTGCCTAGTTTAACTAACCATAGAGTCCTGTAGTTTTTGTAGGCATTGGACAATTCGATCAAGTGTATATAAACTCAGGAAATGTAGCTCACTTTTCAAATTAGATATGAGCCTCCCTCTAGTCAATCCAATGGCATCGTCCCAAGCCAAAATGAGAGCTCGGTGGAAATTTAAACTCTGGTGAAGCCGACCCGGACGCTGAAGATAGACTGAATCTCAATTTCTCGAAACCAATGACTTCACAATTGAAAGGGTGATCCAAAGACGGCTTATAAGGTTCTACAGTGTAGTCCAAGATTGCATCCGGACCCCCCCCCTATCAACCAGATCTATCTCATTCATCAATCAATGGTTCTTCACTATTAATAGTCAATGGTCATGCATCAAGTCTTTAAAAAAATACACACAGGAGCTTTCAGAACTTCAATTCCTTCCCGATACATTTGCCGAAAATGTCTTCATCCCTCCCAGTGTTAACTTCAGTCCGTGTGGTTTGTCGCAAGAGTCTATCGGTTCATGATCTCCCGCATGTCGTCCAACGCGTCGACGAATTCTTCGGAGCGGGTTCCATCGCCAAAGCTTGTAATCTCGGTTCCTTGCGCTTGATGTCCTACGTTGCAGCCAAGAATTCCAATTGTTATTGGGGCGACTTGCCTCTACTAGCGGCAAAGTCCGGGCACATTCACGTCTTGCAGTGGCTGTCGGAGTTTCAGGCTGATCGATGCGACTGGGGCGTCGACGTTCTGGACACTGCAGCGGAATTCGGCCACTTGTCGGTGGTCAAGTGGCTACACACGCACCGGCAAGACGGATGCACCAGACGAGCTATGCACTCTGCGGCGAGAAATGGACACTTAGAAATTGTCAAGTGGCTACATTACAACCGAGCCGAGGGGTTCGCAAGGTTCGCGATGGACACTGTGGCACGAATGGGGCATTTACACGTTTTGAAATGGCTTCATGAGAACAGAACGGAAGGGTGTACAAAGTACGCGATGGACTGGGCGGCAGGAAAAGGACATTTAGATGTGGTAAAATGGCTTCATGAAAACCGAACGGAGGGATGCACGATACGAGCAATGACCACTGCTGCCAAAAACGGACATCTGGAGGTAATTGAATGGCTTCACGAGAATCGAATCGAAGGCTGCTCGGGAGATGCACGTAATGGTCATCTCGATGTGGTACGGTGGCTGGAAGCACAAGGGGACCTAAGTAGCTAATGTAAGCATACGCTAAAAAGTTTCATAAAGGTATTGAGTGTGTCTCGACGTCTTAAGCCTGCACAAAAGAGAAGGCACTGTAATTGCCGCTGTCCACTCTCGAGCCCGTCGTGATGGAAGACTGAAATCCTCCACTTTTCGCTGGAGTACCGTAGATCCACGAGTTCCTCGGTGCTGCAGCCTGAATCTTCTGGAAAGGCATCAGGTTGCCGTCCTCTTGGTCTTTCGTCACGCTGTTACGGCGTCTCCACGAGGCCTGAACAGCTTGAGAGACTTTCGGACTCACCACTAGCGACGGTTTCGAGACTTTCGGCTGCTGTTGCACCAGTAGAGCAGTACTCTTTGACATCTTGAGTTCCGGTCGGAAAACCCTGTCCACTGCCAGTTTCCCAGGCGACAACTGCTGCTTGACTGGAGATTGAGAAGGTTTGGGCGTTTTCTTGTTCTTGTTGCCGATCTGAACGTGGCGAACGTGGGGTTTCGCCATCCCATTCGCCTTCGGAATGGACGTCGGGTCGGTGCCATCGGAGCGGATCAATGACAAAAGCTTCCGTGCACCTTCCCGAACCACCTGCTTGAGTGACCCCGTTCGAAGAGCTTCGAGTTGTTGCATGAGCGTTGGATTGGACCGGAAGACAGGGAGATAACGACTAGCGAACGGCTTGATCTCCACCAGCATCTGCATCAGAACGATGGCCTTCGCTCGCACTTGCCACGGGCCATTCTGCAGTCGAAGAGCAAAAGCTGTTGCCACTTTGGAGGCCTCGAGACGCGGAATTTGTGCTAGCAGCCGCTGTACACTGTCAGCATCTGGGATGCTCTGGATGCCGCCGGCAGGGGTGCACAACGCCACCAGCTTGGCTTCGTATCCAGAGACATTGACAGAGGTCTGACCACAGTCAAAGCTGAAAATGACAACAGAAGTGTTAGCTATCATGTTCAAAAGACTATGTCCAAGACTAGAACAACACGAGGCCACTCACTCTTCCAGCTCAGCATCGGGTGTTAGACCCACCCAAGCCTTGCGCATGGACTTCGGAATGGGCTTGATCGTTCGGTTTTCCTCCGGGTCATCACGCTCATTGTGTTCCTCTTCATTCGCAAGCAGAGCGCACCGTTTGTCTGGGGAAAAGTCCTGGTAGTCCCAGTCCTCACTAGAAACAACAGTAGCTTTCGTTAGTTGATGTTCTTTTCGATAGGTTTGAGAAACACTTGAGTGAACTTACATTGCCTGCTCCACCTGGTGCAGGTACTTGTCCTTGAGCTCGTCCAAGAAGTGCATGGCCTCCTCCATTGTTGCTGGTGGCGAGTTGCTTAGAAGCTGTTGGATTTCGAAGTGAGCATCATCTAGCAGGAGCTTATCAATAACGTCCTCAAGATTCCTCAGCACTTAGGGAATAAGGTGTCCATGATGGCTCTGATAATATTAGCAAATACTTCATGGAAATGGAACACCACTGCCAAACTACCGGTAGTGTGTACTAGCAATTGGTCGCTTTCATCTACTGTTTCAGGTGTTTCCGCTTGATGTTGTCCATCCAGTTCAGTTGATCCAGCGTAACTTCACCGCTCAGAGCGTGAACAAACAGCCGTGGGGTCTTGTCCTCTTCTTCATCTTGAGTTCCCGTATCGTTCTCCTTCATGAAGAAAGAGGTACGCATAGCGTCGTCCTTGGCACTATCCACATTGATCTTACCAGTTGATCCTGATGTGGCCATAGCAGCCTCCTGTGCACGAAGCTCTCCAGTGAAGATAGCGTAGTCTTCATCCAGTTGGTCCATCTCACTGTTCGTAAACTCACAGTCTTTGCCCACGGTGACCTTCGTACCGTGTAATTCCACATCGATCGGTGCTGCTGGTTGCAGTGAAACACGGACATTTCCACCCACCAGAATGCTACTGGATGCGTCATTCGTCCACGAGTCAAAGTGCGCCACAACGTCGCACTTGTCACCGTTGTCTTCAACCTCCACTGCACCGGTGACACTGTCCACCTCCAAACTCTTCAAGCCTTCACTCGAAACACGCAGATACCCGTGTACATTACCCACTCGCAGCGTCGATTGTCCACTCCGGTTCGTCGAAACGATGTTGCAAGTCGAAGCGTAAATGGCTCCAAACTCCGATCCCTTGGTCTCTCCCTTGCCCAGCTTCACTTCTGCTTTACCAGCCATCAGTTTCTTACACTTGACAGCTTCTTGAGCTTCCAGTCTCACTGTTTCTCCTTCTACCAATGCTGATACCTGAATCTGTCCGCCGTTCGTCTTCAAGCTCACATTTGTGCCTCGAATTTTGTTCACTTCAATGTCTCCACGTCCCAGGACCACCTTGACATCTCCCTCTATCTTGTCCTTCAGCATGACGTTGCCATTGGTCACCGCTACGTTTAAATCCACCGTGTGAGGCAGCAAAAGCTGCACTTTCGCGTCCAAAACGCTGTTTTTCACGATACGCAACGCTTTGACGCTGCTAGCGCCACCAACTGAGCCCTCCACAGCCTCCTCTTCAATACTAAAGATGTTCTGGATGTCAACAGCCTTGTCAGAAGCTGTAAACACTCGTAAAGCGAAGTCCTCCGTGCTCAAAACCGGCACAATTTCCACTTCCGTCCGTGCAGCGTCTGCAGCCTTAAACTGCACTTTACTCTGATATTTCAACTGCGATAAAGAGAGCGACGTCTGTACTATCCGATCCGACGTGTTAGACATCAATTGCGTCCGTAGGGAAGGAGCAAACCGCAGCAACGACAGCCCATGACGCAGCATCATTTTGTGTGGTGGAGGAGTGAAGGTCACTCAAAAAAAACAAAATAGTCCAAAATAGTCCAATCCCATCTTCAATCATCTATTCTATATCATAGGTGATTAACCCCCACTGGTGGCCAGCAAAGCTCATTAGCAATAGGCTCTACCTCTTCCTCTTCTTCTTCTCTCTCTAACTGTAGCCATGCGTCCGATCCTGCTTAAAGGCCACTCACGGTCCCTCACTATGATCAAGTACAACCGCGAGGGCGACCTCTTGTTCTCCTGTGCGAAGGACCATACGCCCAATCTCTGGTACAGCGACACTGGCGAGCGTATTGGCACGTATGTGGGGCACTCGGGCGCTGTCTGGGCCTGCGACGTCAGTTACCACTCGGAGCGTCTGTTGACTGCTGCAGCTGACGCTACTGTGAAGCTTTGGGACGTGCAGACGGGCGAGGAACTCTTCTCCTTCCCGCACACGGGTCCGGCCCGTAGTGTCAACTTCAGTACGGGGGACCAGTACTTTGTGTCGGTTGCTGACAAGTTCTCGGACAATCCAGCCTCGGTGTTCGTGTACGAACTGGCCGCTGATGTGGCCAACCAATCGGCTGAGCCGGTACTGACGATCTCCAAGCACGGCCACGAAGGCCGCATCACTGGTGCTTACTGGATGCCGTTGAACAAGGCCATCATGACGACGGGAGGAGACGGCACGATCAAGTTGTTCGACCCTAAGACTGGGGAATTGCTGGAGAGCCACAACATCCACACGGGAGAAATCACCAATGTGGCTTTCAACAAGTCCAAGACGTTGGCAATTACGTCGTCCAAGGACAACACGGCCAAGCTGCTGGACGTGGAGACCATGAAAGTGCTCAAGGTGTACGAGACGGACCGTCCAGTGAACTCTGCTGCTATTTCCCCCATTAAGGAGCACGTGGTGCTTGGTGGTGGTCAGGAGGCTATGAGTGTCACCACCACTTCAGGACGAGTGGGGAAGTTCGAAGCTCGTTTCTTCCACATGGTCTTCCAGGAGGAGTTCGGTCGTGTCAAGGGCCACTTCGGACCCATTAACACCATCGCGTTCCACCCAAACGGCAAGAGCTACGCGTCTGGAGCTGAGGATGGTTACGTGCGACTTCACCACTTCGACAATGACTACCTCAAGCTCGATGCCAAGAAGTAAAAGGACCTTTTCGTGCGTTATGCAGACAGGTGAGCAGACACAAGGGATCGACACTATTCAGGTTTATTTTTTTGGACGAGGAAGTGCAGTCGAGAGGGCAAAAAGGGTGAACCGGACGCAATTTAGCACGGTAGAACGCTCCCATTGTGCACTGCCACCGTAGGTAGTTTTTAATGCAGCCAAGTTTCTTCTACGTGCTATCATTCCTAATGGATGTATCCATATCAAATTTACAAGGTGAGCTTAGAGCTCAGGGGGTAACAAGTGTTTCAACAGCAACTCGCACGTTAAAACCAGTAGATAACGGCAAGAAACCTTGGCCACCTTATCCTTCAATGGTATCGCGTCCTGATGATTCAAAAGTGCTCAATAGATAATGCTCACTTCGAAATCCAACAGCTTCTAAGCAACTCGCCACCAGCAACAATGGAGGAGGCCATGCACTTCTTGGACGAGCTCAAGGACAAGTACCTGCACCAGGTGGAGCAGGCAATGTAAGTTCACTCAAGTGTTTCTCAAACCTATCGAAAAGAACATCAACTAATGAAAGCTACTGTTGCTTCTAGTGAGGACTGGGACTACCAGGACTTTTCCCCAGACAAACGGTGCGCTCTGCTTGCGAATGAAGAGGAACACAACGAGCGTGATGACCCGGAGGAAAACCGAACGATCAAGCCCATTCCGAAGTCCATGCGCAAGGCTTGGGTGGGTCTAACACCCGATGCTGAGCTGGAAGAGTGAGTGGCCTCGTGTTGTTCTAGTCTTGGACATAGTCTTTTGGACATGATAGCTAACACTTCTGTTGTCATTTTCAGCTTTGACTGTGGTCAGACCTCTGTCAATGTCTCTGGATACGAAGCCAAGCTGGTGGCGTTGTGCACCCCTGCCGGCGGCATCCAGAGCATCCCAGATGCTGACAGTGTACAGAGGCTGCTAGCACAAATTCCGCGTCTCGAGGCCTCCAAAGTGGCAACAGCTTTTGCTCTTCGACTGCAGAATGGCCCGTGGCAAGTGCGAGCGAAGGCCATCGTTCTGATGCAGATGCTGGTGGAGATCAAGCCGTTCGCTGGTCGTTATCTCCCTGTCTTCCGGTCCAATCCAACGCTCATGCAACAACTCGAAGCTCTTCGAACAGTCACTCAAGCAGGTGGTTCGGGAAGGTGCACGGAAGCTTTTGTCATTGATCCGCTCCGATGGCACCGACCCGACGTCCATTCCGAAGGCGAATGGGATGGCGAAACCCCACGTTCGCCACGTTCAGATCGGCAACAAGAACAAGAAAAGCCCAAACCTTCTCAATCTCCAGTCAAGCAGCAGTTGTCGCCTGGGAAACTGGCAGTGGACAGGGTTTTCCGACCGGAACTCAAGATGTCAAAGAGTACTGCTCTACTGGTGCAGCAGCAGCCGAAAGTCTCGAAACCGTCGCTAGTGGTGAGTCCGAAAGTCTCTCAAGCTGTTCAGGCCTCGTGGAGACGCCGTAACAGCGTGACGAAAGACCAAGAGGACGGCAACCTGATGCCTTTCCAGAAGATTCAGGCTGCAGCACCGAGGAACTCGTGGATCTACGGTACTCCAGCGAAAAGTGGAGGATTTCAGTCTTCCATCACGACGGGCTCGAGAGTGGACAGCGGCAATTACAGTGCCTTCTCTTTTGTGCGGGCTTAAGACGTCGAGACGAGACTAACGACAAAGGTTCTCAAGGTTGATTAACTACAGGTTCTCCTGCATGCTTGGAGTAAAGATAATATAAAATGATTTCGAAGTCAAAACGTTGTCGTGTACATTTTCAGTAGCACTGCGGAACTTGTATACTAGAAGCGCCTTCGAACGAGCTTCTCTTCTCCTGAGACCACTTCACAACGCCTAGGTAGCTCACAACATCTGTATCCCCCGTTCGGTTGTCATGCATCCACTTCAAGGTCATTGCTCTTGTGCCATGACAACTGTGGTGTTCATTGTGTTACCCCAGCAAGGCATTTTGAAGGGAGAACCTAGCAAATAGCGTGGGAATCTACTTGCCCAAGCTTTGCTGAAGCGTTTTCGGCAGGATTCTCGAGCGAATATCGGCGATGAGCATGTTGAAGCTGGAAACGATGATGGCAACCTCAGTTTACGCTCCACCACACGCAATCCCACTGACCTCTCATAGATCTTCACTATGACAGCCGCAGAAAGCGTTTGCAGTCGGCGACAAACCTTCGCGAGTCATGACGGTCTCCTTGGTGCATCGGTGGCTACTTGCCACTTGACAACGGTGTCAAGAGCGTATTACGACTTAAGGGGTACTGACGGAACATTCACTGCTGCGTAGTAGCCGCTCACAGTCATTAATTCGCCGATCGATTGTGGTTGTCGGTTCTACTTGAGTAGGCACTGCCCACTCAAGCGTACTAGGAAGTGACTTTAAAAGCCTGATCGCTTATTGACACGTGTGCTGTATTGGATGGCCATGCTGGTCGGACGAATGTGCCTCGCAACTTACCTTGCGAGTCGCAAGGTAAGACGTAGAGGACAGGTGATTGGTGGATCGGAATGATCTCGACAGTGGCACTCCTTTGCGATAAGTCGCAACCGGCGACGTAATCCAATTTTAAGTCGCTTCTGGCATGGGACACACTATCCGGACGGCGGCAATTGCGAGCGCCTGCGACGGTAGACGTGGGTACGCTTTTGCCGCAAGCATGGCAGCACCGCAATGCTGTTGTAAAATGCACTTGACACCACGGGATACAGCACAAGTGTGGTGGTGCTCTGGAATGGTATTGGATTAGGGACGGCGATTTCGGGACGCTCGCAAGTGAGTCGTTTGGGAGCGCAATCTCAAGGCGTTAGGTAATGCGAGACACGGCATCGGACCAACACTCTGCGAAATCTCATGCACCCCTAATTAGGAGTGATAACTGCAGGTTGCGGTCAAAGGAGGCCCGCCGGAAATTTACGAACAGCCCCAAAGGCTGCAGCATGCAATTCCTAGTGGACTCTCCACTGCTCACCACTACTTAGTGCTCACCACATGTCAAGCCTCAAAAGCTGTCTCAACTATATCGTTTCGGCGCAGCAAATTTGGTTTCCACAGCCCCCAGCCACAACATTTTTTTCATTTTCTGAGACTGTATCAGTCGCCGGCTGGCGCTACTACGTCTCCAGCAGGTTATAACAAGGATGCCAGGCCTTTGTTACATGTATCCCCTCCACCTGGCACCGCCCAGCGACTGTCCAAAACGCTGGCAACTCGCCAGTTGCCAGTCAAGTTCACGCTGAATTGCCGTAAATCGGATCACGCCGTTGTCTCAGAAACGTGTCAGTCTTCCTCTCCAACAGCCTACATTATCCCGTCTAAGAGGTTTTACACGCGTAATCTTAGGGCTGCGTATCGCAGGTCGGAAATAGAACGCGCCTCTGCCTCTGAGCTGTGTGTGTGGCCCGCGTCAAGAACTGTCATTCTCGAATTTGCTTCGATCAGCACACCCCCAAACCCCCTATTACCCCCTATACACAGACACAATGGCCTTTGAGAGCACCGTGGAGATCACACGCGGCGCCGTGGAGACCAAACAGGGCGCCCCTCAGCAGGAAAACCCTGTGGCAGAGACGGAGAGCGCCATGACCTTTGCCATTCCGGCGCCTATTGCCACCGTTCGCGCCAACATCGCCGCCTTCGAAGAAGACAGCATTCGCAAGCTTCTGACTCGCTATGAGGGCTCAGATGTGCTCCCTAATGGCTGGCGTCAGGGCCCTAGTAACAAGGGCATCCAGGTCGTCTATGGTGAAGTAGCCGGCAAGGGCAGCGAGTGGTACACTATGAAGACGACTGGTACACTTAACGTCAGTGCGGCTAAGGCTGCCAACATCCTCATGCGCTGTGATATGGTGCCAAAGTTCGACGAGATGACCAAGGAGGTGAAGACTATGGAGAAGCTCAGTGAAGCATCGGAGGTCCGTCGCGTCACGGCCAAGTCGGTGATGTTCACGGCTGCCCGCGACTTCTCCGTTGTTTCCACGTACCGTGAAGAAGCCAGTGGCCGCATCCTCATCGCCACTCGCTCAGTGGAGTTCGTGCCTGAACGCAAGGGCTACGTCCGTGCGACGATCCTGATCTCCGGGTACGTGGTGACGCCGCACCCGACCAACCCGGATATGTGCGAGATGAGCGTCATTGCCCACATGGACTTGGGCGGCAACTTGCCTGCTATGGTGGTGCGCTACCTCGGCTTATCCGCGCCCATTAAACTCGTGGAGAAGATCCATCAGATCACTCTCCGAGCATAGGCGGATTCGACATGAGTAAATTCCCACAAGTCAACAGATAGTATGTACCAGTAGTAAGTTTTAACCATAAGAAAGTGGTTTTATCCCTCATTTTCTCTTTTCATTTCCAGCCATCCAAGCTGGAAGCGTCTTCTTTACGCTGGGCGGAAGAAACGAGTCGAGAGACTGAACAGAACTGTGCAGTGAAACCGGCCGGTCAAATTGATGTAGCGAAGAGATCAAGCAAGCTAGGAACTTCCTAAGGAAGAGCAGTGCGAGCCACAAAGATGGATGAGTCGTCTCCTTGAAGCATTTTTAGCGCGCAATCCGTTTACTTTCTGTCTGCAGACGTGGGATCAATCAGCCTCAAGTCTTCAGTCAGTCCGTGCTCAAATCTCTACCTTGATGAACGCATCAAACAAGAGACTTTTGAAAATAATTGGCTTTGGTAAAGTTTATGATGTCCATAAGTGACAGACGTTCTTTACCAATGTTTCGTCGTGCACGTCGATGACATGTGCGGTGTATTCCCCCAGCAGACATTTCAAAGGAGTATGACAAATGACTTTGTATCAGTAGATCCCAAAGTGTTATGCAGAGTGATATTAGCTAGCTGCCTCTAGTTGGGAGTTTGGCTGTCAGCGTTTTTGGTGATGTATTGCTCTTCTACAACAGCGCTATGGTGTTGTTTGTTCGCTCTGGTGTCTCGAAAAATGGCTATAATTTCGACGATATTTAGTGAAGCGTTTGGAAAATAGCTGCAGGAAAGTTCCATTTGCACTAATAAATGAAACTGTACAGGTATTTCGACAACTTCGAGTTGACATTGACTTTCCGATCTCTACATACAGAGCCTTTGTGTGTGAAGATAATAGGAAGGCAGCTACATGTGTACAGTACGTTATAACGCAATTTTGGATGTCCTCAAACAAGGAATACCTTTGTCCAATTTATCTTCGAATCCAGGGATGGTGTCGTGTGGCCGTGTCTGCCATTGCCAGCTTGCTCTCAGTTTAAGATTTCCTTTCTAGTCCGCAAGCCTGAAAGACAGCACACATGCGAGTATTTACTTTTTGTGGCGATTGCAATGTTCGTGGTTGCCAGCGTGTGGCTCTTTCGACGGCTGAGGACTCAAACCAGATTTCCAATGTGAACGCACTTGTCGGTCCAACGGAGCATCTCCTGAGAGCTCAGTACACAGAAGTCGAGGTTGATGTGGGCAAGAAAGAGATGAAGCAAATGATGAAAATGATGAAGAACAAAATGACCAAGGAGGACTTCGCGAAGAAATTGAAACTTACTGATCAGATCGATGCGATCATTAATAATCACGCTCCGTACACAAGAGGTATGTAAACTACAGGCACTTCTTGAGCGACATGGCGAAGACAAGCGAATATGGCGCCTTGGTATAGGAAAAAAGCCGAACTCAAGTCGCACTCAAGACTTTCAGAATATCTACCCCAACGTCGCAAGGTAGATGACAAAGTATCTTGAATAGATTGAAAGGTAAACGAATCGGGAAGTAGATCCATTAAAACAAACCTGATTGTCAAAATATACTTGATTCTTACAAAATAGTTTTTGCTCATTAAGCGACCTTATTCTACATTTCATCCTCTTTCGCACGTTTAATGTGACTCGGATCGCCTGAATAATAGTCAGAATCAAGTTGGTTCAGAAATTCATTCTGAAATCTGTGAAATTTAGGTTCTGCTAAAAAAAGACCAAACGTAAGCGTCGTTGGATTTACTGATGGTGACTTTGTCCAATGTTTTTGACCGATCAGTCAACGAAGTAGAGCATTAAATGCTTTTTGGGGTAGAACTACTGAATACAAAACGAAGAGTAAGGTTTCAGCTTACAACACATTTTATTACTTATTAAGTATATCACTTGAATCTTGTCTGTACGTTTAAGTACGGTCACCAGTTCTCCATGAATAAAGCACGCTCGGTCAGCAGTGCAGGTTGCTTTTTTAGTGTGCATGTACATCCTAAACTATTGGTTTCGCTAAAAGCTCTCTTTTGTCTTCATTGAAGACTCTTCAACCCAACTCTGGCCACTGCCTCATGGTAGACAGGATATAAAGCGAAGATCTGACGAGATTGGACTTTGATGCAGATTCAGATTTAGGTTTGCGCCAACATTGGAGACATTACAAAGTTTATAAGGAAATCACCGGTGTGGCAGTCGGAAGTCACTCCACCAGAGTGCATGCTCAAAGGTATATGTATGGGTTTGGAGAATTGCGTACATTTTTTTCTCTTATGAGGTGACAAGGATTGACTTTCCTTTGGAATGGTTCGAGCTTCTCTTTTGTGTGAAGATGTTTGCAGGAGATTACACCATTCTGCATATAGGTACTGTAGCCCATACGGTTGTCCGCAATCAAGAACGTCCGGTTTATCTTCATATCTAAAGATGGTGTCGCGTGGACGCATCCGTTCTATTGCCTGTGTGCGCTCATTGACTGCATGCCACTCAGTTTGAGATTCTCCCCCTTTCCAGTTATCGACCGTCTCAGCGAAAAGGAAGAAACCATGCGTTTATTGCTCCTCCTGGTGGCGATCGCGACGTTCCTAGTTGCCAGCGAGGCTTTTTGGATGACAGGGGACTCAAACCAGATCTCTACCGCCGGCTCGCCTGCCAGTCCAAGGCAGAGGCTCCTGAGAGCTCAAGACGCGGAAGACGGAGTTCCGACCCAAAAAGAGATGATGAAAATGATGAAAATGATGAAGGACAAGGTGACCAAGGAGGACTTCGCGAAGACGCTCAAAATTTCTGATCAGATGGACGACATCATTAATAAGCATGCCCCAGGTATGCATGAGTTCATGCAAACGAAGGAGTACAAGAAGTACGCGAATTACATGAACTTCTTGAACGACATGGCGAAGACGAGTGAATATGGCGCCTTGGTTCGGGAGATTAAGGAGAAAAGCCTAAAACAGGTCGCACTCAAGACTTATAGAAAAACTACCTCAACTTCACAAGGTAGGTGGCAGAGTATCTTGACGAAATTGAAAGGTAAAAAAATTGGAAAGTAGCTCCAAAACCAGTGAACTCCACCTTTTGCACAGGAGTCAATTCGTGAGGAAGAAGGAATTGTATCGTCGGACTTGTAGTTTCGGGCATCCAGGTAGGTAGGTAGAAGGAGAAATACGACAATTTGTATGAACAACTACTCACACGTGTCTCTACAAGTCAAGAGCGCGCACATCGCGCAATGACACTGGAAAATGCGGGTTGCATATTATTGATTCGAGTTCTCTTCTGAGTGGAAGCAGCACGTATACCGCAAAACCACCAGGTATTTAAGTTTAAACTGTGCCAGTCCTCTCTTGAACGCAATAGCTGGCAGGCGACAATTATGATGTCGCCCACCAGCAACACCTGCTGCTAGACCATCACGAATCACTGAAATGTAAATAAAACGTCGAGAAGCTTGCTCGATAGAGAGAAGGTAGTCTGTTTAACATTAAGCGTTATTAGCTACCACCCGACAGGCAACACTACAGAAGTGACTCCCTGTATGTACTGTAGTGACATAGTGTTGGCATCAAAACAAGCTTTAGGAATGCTTCAAGTACCTCATATCGGGGTAGTCGAAACATTTTGACTTTTAAAAACGCCTTGTTTACAGCAACGTAACACGAAATCAAGTTTCTATCCTTACTTGTACGTGCTCGCTCTGTGTAATTCCCCTCTCCATTCCGTTGGTGTGTTCGTCTGGAATCTGGTTACCTCTCGAACAGATCGATCTCTCCGATTGGGTACCGTCGTGCAACATCAATCCTTCATGCAGTCCACCGTGGCAAGATTTCTTTCGGCCTACGTCGACCACAGCGCCTCGACAGCAACGAAAGCGTCAGCGATTTGCATGTTCATACATCGGCGCGTCAGCGTGCCGCCACTGACGTCATTGAGAACGAACCCACTCGGGATGAATACTCGCCGCGTCGAAAAGGGACAAGCTCACAAATGTCCAAGACGCGTTTCGAGCCCGATTTAACGCACATTGGAGCCTCATTCTCCTGTTTAACAGCCTAAACGATACTACTATGACAAGTATTATAATACATCCGTCTCAATTTTCAGTATCGGTCTTCAATTCAAATTGTTTGGATGCATCCGGTGTTTCACCCGACACTTTTTGCAGACGATGCTTTCCACCACTTCATATCTATACTTCAAATCGAACATACAAATATCAAGTGAATCCCGAAAAGCCACTTTACTTACGTGTTACTTCAAAATCCGTTCGAACCACATTGCGATTCTGGTGGGGAGCTCCGATGATTCACAAACCAAATCGCCGTCCCGGACCGCAGACTTCCTCCCTCTTCCTCTGTATCTTCATGTTCCTCCGTAAACTCGCAGTGTCCGCCCGTGCTGGATTGCGTCACCAGTCGCAAGTGGCTTCCGTCTCTCTGACGGTCCCCGGTCTTTCGTCTGAAGTGCGTCATGACTGGACCAAGGACGAAGTGCAGGCCATTTTCGACCAACCACTGCTGGAACTCGTGTACAAGGCTGCTACGGTGCACCGCATGCATTTCGACCCCACTGAGGTGCAGCAGTGTACTCTACTGTCTATTAAGACGGGCGGGTGCACGGAAGATTGCAAGTATTGTTCACAATCTTCTCGTCATAAGACTTTCGTGAAACCGGAACCTACCAAAAAGGTTCAAGAAGTGGTGGAGATGGCACGTCGTGCTAAAGCTGCAGGAAGTACTCGGTTCTGTATGGGATCGGCCTGGCGTGAAGTGGGCAAGAAGAACGCCTTCAGACATATCCTGGATATGGTGCGTCAGGTCAAGGACATGGACCTCGAAGTCTGCTGCACGCTGGGAATGCTCACTGAGGAGCAGGCTGTGCAGCTCAAGGAGGCTGGACTTTCGGCCTACAACCACAACTTGGACACCAGTCGTGAGCACTACGCTAAGGTCATTACGACTCGTACTTATGACGACCGTCTCAAGACCATTGAGAACGTCCGCAAGGCTGGAATCTCCGTCTGCTGTGGTGGTATTCTCGGTCTAGGAGAGGAGAAGATTGATCGTGTGGGGCTACTTCATACACTCGCTACGATGGATGAACACCCGGAATCTGTTCCTGTGAACGCCTTGGTGTCTGTGGAAGGAACTCCGCTCTTTGATGAGGATATCGACCCTGTTACGGCCTCGGACATGGCTCGGATGATCGCTACTGCGCGTATCCTGATGCCAAAGACGATGGTTCGTCTCAGTGCTGGTCGCATGTCGTTCACGGACGCTGAACAGGGAATGATGTTCATGGCTGGCGCCAACTCGATCTTCAACGGTGACACACTGCTGACTACTGCCAACCCGGCGTTCGAGAAGGACAAGAGGCTGTTCGCGAGCTTCGGCCTCAAGGGAAAGCCGGCCTACCACCAGCACAAGTCTACGCCATACATCGTCAAGGTCACGCACTCTGCTCCTGTCGAGACTGAAGCTGTGGCATAAGCTGCGAAGTATCAGGAAGAAGCACCTGTAGCCTGTTAAGATTTAAGTGATGAGCATCAATATTACTATTTTGACGCACACAACTCTCTCATGCTGGAAGTAACTCTATATTATTCGCATCGAATCCACACTTAGTCGGATTTCTTGACCTTCTTGTTATGGTGTCGAGTCTTCTTGGTGACTGAATTCCCATTAGCAGAACGTTTCTTGGGCTTCTCCTCCATCGTCTCATCTCCATCCTCATCCTTGGTTTCTTCGTCCGATTCATCGTCAGGATACAAGTCCGCCATGTCGTCTTCCTCCTCGATCTTCTTACCCTTAAGCTCAGCATCCAACTCCTCTTCTCCTTCTTCTTCTTCTTCTTCTTCTTCTTCTTCTTCGTCCGAGTAGAGAACTTGACTGTTCTCGAACTCAAAAGCATCAGCATCAAACTCCCCATTGCCCTGCGTCTCGTCGTCATCTTCACTTTTGGTGACTTTAATCTTCACATGTTCCTTCATTCGCTTGTAGCGTTTGCCATTCACATGCTTCTCCACTTCACTAGGGATGCGGTTCAAAATGGTACCCGTGACATTGCAATACAAACTCTTGGCTAGTCTCCGATGGGGCACAATGTACGGCTCGTACTGCGAATAGTCGTGACAGTACCAGTCTCGAGCTTTGACGAACTTCTTGGACTTGAGATGCTGCTCGATCAGATCAACACGCGGAAGCATTTCGTGCTGCGTCAATTGGCATTTAATACGCACGCGCTTATTCTCTCCCTCTCCAGATTCCACAACCTCTAGGAACTCATTTTTCTTCAGGAGCTTCTGTACAGCGGGGTCTACTATAGACGCCATGGTCAATTGTCACAATGAACTGAGGAGCTCCAGTCAATGAAAAAATAGCCTGTCCATGTACAAATTGGGTGGTGTACATTAACTAATGTATACACAATCTATTGTATGTATACTTGAAGTTGCAGACAAGAGTGATGGTCAGTTCAAGTTGCACAAAAACTATCTGAAAAATGACGAGACTTGCACAAACAACAACATTTTAGACATCTTACGACTCAATCGTGAGAAGTAGACGACGATTATCTACGTGCTTTGATTTTACAAACTCCATTTAGTACTTGATACTCTGGTGCGCATCGCCCAAGTCGCTGAGCCACCACTGCTCCGAGGTGCGTGTTGGCTGGCAGTAGTTAGTCACCGCGTATGGGCACACTCGCATTCGACACACTGGACAATGAATAGCGGACATTAATCTCTGGAAAATACACCAGCGATGGAACACGTGCTTACACGGGAGGACAACCAGGGAATTGTCACATTGTTGATGACCATGCTCCAAGTTGACGTCACACAAACAGATCTTACACCCGACAGTCTTGGAGTCGGAACGTTGAGTTACTGTGTGATGGTTCTCCTTCTTCACTCCGATCTGGTAATTATCGACCCAGATCTGAAGAGCAGAGCGTCTATCAACGTCGCATTTCACATGGAGGAAGCCAAACAAGTTGGCCGGTAGATTCTGACGAGCATGTAAACACTTCATTGCACTACCAGGTAGAAGCACACTACGTAGGAGATGCGTCAACACCAGTTCGAGTTTCCTCTTGCGAGCAGCAACCACGACTTGACTCGAGGATAACAATGGCCACTTCTTGGGGAAATACGCGGCGACGATGTCACGCAGAGCTTGACACGACCCGGAACAGTTCACATCATGGCACGTCCACAGGTCTTCGAGCTTTATGCGGAAGGCAAGAAAGTCCGAGTACCGGTATGATACGACCCATGTTATCTTGGATGCACTTGACAAGGTGCAATTATAGACGATGGATTTCGCTTGAACGGAAGCTGATGATACACTCACACGCAGTGGGAGATCCCTTGATACGAGTTTGCGAAGACTGTGAAGCGAGTGACATTCTTCTGTGGGAACCATTGACAATGTGAAGCAAATTGAAGAGTGTCGTATCCTTTGGATTGGAGTCTTACGCTCTCGTTCAGCGAGACCGTTGAATCCAGGTGCGGAATTTTTATCACTGCATCCAACATCTACATCTTCTTTCGTACTACTTAGTACACTTTAGTGTTCCTTGTAGATACACGTAAGTTTATTCGTTTTGAGAAGGTAAATGCAGGTCCTCTTTGAAGGCGCTAAGCCACCATTGCGGTTTGCTACTTCTGTACGCTCGACAGTAGTGCGTGAAGGCGTTCGGACACAGACTCGTTCGGCACACAGGGCAATGAAACTCGAAGAGCAGCCACTGGAAAATGCACTTGCGGTGGAACGAGTGGTTGCATGGAAGAACGATCTTCGCGTCGGTAGCGACGGCTTGGAGAGTTCCCTGTCCGTTATCTTCACCGTCACTTTCCGTCTCCGTGCCGCTTTCTTCTTCGTTGTGTTGCTGACTGTTGACGTTGCGTAAGCAGATCATGCACTCATGTGCTGTAGAAACAGCCACACCCTCTTGCTCTACCTCATTCTGGTACTTGTCGACGAAAATCTGTAGAACAGAGCGTTTGTTGGCGTCTTCTTTTATTCCTAGGAACTTGAAGACATTGTCGGGTAGATTCTCTCGCGCGTGCATACACTTCATGACGTTGCCGGGGATCAGTACACTCCGGAGTAAGTGGGTCATCAGTAGCTCGAGTTTAGTTGAACGGCTAGTAGTGGTGCCGTGGCTTTTGGACATGATCGGTAGACGTTTCTTGGGGAAGAAGGAGGTGACGATATCTCGAAGGGTTTGGCACGATCCGGAGCAGTTTGAGTCTTGGCATGTCCACAGATCGTTCAGCTTGGTGCGGAATTCAACGAACTCCGAGTATCGGTACCCCATGACAGCGACAGTCTTGGATGCATCGTTGGTTGTGGTGCAGTTGTAGACAGCGACATCTGAATCGGTGGCTGATGACACGCTCACTCGTAGTGGAAGCTCATGCCGTGAGTGATATCGGAGACTATCGGTTGAGTACCAATCAATATGGCGTGAGAAGGTGCTTGGGGTTCGTCTGTCCTGGTACACAGACGCGCTCATTGACACCTCCATAGTGATTCAGAGACTTTGGTTGCGGCTGCTAACTTGACAAATGAGTGTACGATCTCTCAATGATATCTTGCAAGACCTATGCGACTTGAACTACAAGTACCAACTGTAGCCATATGCATACTGGTGATATTTTCTCATGTATCCATGTATCCCCTAGTTATTAGTCGATGATACGGTCTACTAGTACTAGCATTCTGCAGTGGAAGGCAATAACTCGTCTTCAAAGTCGCTCAGCCACCACTGGGCGTGTTTATCCGGTCGAATGTTGCTGGTGAACGCGTTCGGACACAAATCGACGCGGCACACAGGACAGTGAAACTCAAATAACAGCCACTGGAAGATGCACTTGCGATGGAACGAGTGCTTGCACGGTAGTCGTCACATCCTTCATTTCTCTCTGCAATAACTCGCGAACTGTCGGCATTGAAGTCATCGTCGTCTGTATCGCTCTCCGCGTCTTGCTGATTCTCCATGTTGTTCAAACAAACCACACACTGCGTAGAGTGATCCTGGTTGTTTGCATTCTCAGCGGTGCACTTGTCAACGAAAAGCTGCAGTAGAGAGCGTCGGTCGTCTGCATTTTCCACTCCGAGGAACTCGAACACATTCTTTAGCAGAATCTGTCGAGCATGATGGCACTTCATCACACTACCCGGCAGTAGAACCGAACGCACAAGATGAATCAACACAACCTCGAACTTCTTCTTTCGACTGTCGATCGCTCCTTTCTTAGAGGCCAAAAAGGCAAGACGTTTCTTGGGAAAATACGCAGCCACAATGTCGCGCAGAGCTTGACAAGATCCGGAGCAGTTGGAGTCGTGACACGTCCATTGCTCATCAAGTTGCGTTCGGAAATTCACGAACTCGGAGTACTGGTAAGACACAGTCCAGGCCACACTGGATACGGTGCAATTGTATTTGAGTCGTAAAACACGCGAAGTGCATATGGGTTTTGGTGTTCGTATTGGATTTTTACCATACTTCAACGTATACCCACAAAACGACAAGTACCTCTTCCACTAAAAAAAAAACACTTAACGGTGCTGATTCTCTGCTGGTTTGAGATCTTTCTCCAAGTCGCTCATCCACCATTGAGAATGACGATGAGTTGAACGGCAGTAGCTCGCAGTTGCGTTTGGAACGATGCTGACACGGCATACGGGACACTTTGACTCGGACAGCAGCCATTCGAAGATGCAGCTCCGATGGAACGAATGCTGGCAAGGAAGTACGATTCGTCCATCGTTTGTCTTATTGTTGAATAGGATCTCGTCTTCTTCGTCGCTGTGATCCGTGTCGCTGTCTTCAGTGTCGAACTGCAAATTGTGCAGACAAATCGTGCAATTGAGCTCTTTCGTATCCAAAATGGCTACAGTTTGAAGGTTGTCGACGAGAATCTGCAGTACTGAGCGTTGGTCGTCTGCATCTTTCACACCGAGGAATGTGAACAGATTACTGGGGAGATTCTGTCGAGCGTGGTGGCATTTCATCGCACTACCGGGTAAGAGGACACTGCGGAGGAGGTGAAGCAAGACGGTCTTGAACTTCTTCTGTCGACTAGTGAAGGCTCCTTGAGTCGACGATGGAAACGGGAGACGCTTCTTAGGGAACGAGGACGACACAATCTCACGCAGAGCTTGACACGATCCGGAACAGTTAGAATCATGGCAGATCCATTCGTTTTCTAGTTTCGTTCGGAACGTCTCGAACTCGGAATACCGATACGATACGGTCCACGATTTCTTGCTGGTGACACTCGTCACCGCGAAGCTGTAGATAGGACGTTTGGATGGTGAGACGTCTATCAACAGAGGAAGATCCTTCGGTTCGAGACGACGAAGATCTCCAAGGGAGTAGCGTTTCGAGTTTTTTGGGATGTTTCCGAGCGGCTGCAAGTCCTCGGAAATGGCAGCGTAGTTTAACGTCGCGAGATCCATAGAGTCACGTGAGAGAGTGGGAAAAACCGACAGGTTAATGGTAAATTTAAAAGTGATCCCTTTTAGTTTGAGAGCTTGTATTCTCCATCATGGATTTTTATTCCGGGTATTCGAAGTATTTCCTACTGACTGAAGGTACATCCAAAATATAGTGGTCCAAGCTTTTCGTGTGTGGTCTGGACTGTTCATTCGTCTTGTAGTCACCTGCAAAGTAACGTCGTGGTTGGATTTTTATACCGGATACAACAAATAAAAATACTTTCCAAAGACAAGAAGCATGTCATTTCTTAGAAAAGATGTCTGAATTTATACAACTTGCCCTTCAAACAAATACTTTGTGCTTCCTAGCCATGAAGTTCTAGGTCAGTTGTTTCTAAGCGAGGACGTTTCAGAAGTTTCCTTGTATCCGTGTTCGTTCAGCCACCGTACCACATCGAAGTGGCCATTACGTGCCGCTAGACGAAGGGCATCTCCCGAGCAGCCTTCGATTCGATTCTCATGAAGCCATTCAAGTACCTCTAAATGTCCGTTTCTGGCAGCATCGGTCATTGCTCGCATCGTGCATCCTTCCGTTCTGTTCTCGTGTAGCCACTTTACAACCTCCAAATGTCCCGATGCCGCCGCCCAGTTCATTGCGTTCACTGTGCAGCCTTCCGCTCTGTTCTCGTGTAGCCACTTCATCAAATCGAAATGAACTAACCTCGCCACCCAGTCCATAGCGTACACTGTACACCCTTCCGTTCGGTTGGCATGCAGCCATTGTACAACATCTAAGTGCCCCCTTCCTGCTGCCAAGTCCATTGCGTCAGTTGTACATCCTTCCGTTCTGTTCTCGTGTAGCCATTTCACAACGTCTTGATGACCCGATTCCGCGGCAAAGTTCATCGCGATCGGTGTGCATCCTTCCGTTCGATTGGCATGTAGCCATTCGACAACGTCAAGATGGCCTGAATCTGCCGCCCAGTCCATTGCGTCCGTTGTGCATCCTTCCGTTCGATTACCATGTAGCCATTTTACCACGGCTAAATGCCCCCTTCCTGCAGCGAAGTCCATTGCAGCAGTTGAGCACCCCTCCGTTCGATTGTAGTGCAACCACTTGACAGTTTCCAAGTGACCATATATTGCTGCTAAGTCCATAGCTGTCCTCGTACATCCTTCACTACGATTTTCATGTAGCCATCTGACAACAGTCAAGTGCCCACCCTCGGCAGCACGATCCATTGCTTTCGTGGTGCATCCTTCCTGGCGGTTTGTGTGTAACCACTTGACCACCGACAAGTGTCCGAATGCCGCTGCCGAGTCGAGAATATTAGCGTCCCAGTCACATCGATCAGCGTGGAAATCAGACAGCCACTGCAAGACATCGATGTGTCCGGATTTAGCGGCAATGTAGGCCACATTGCCCCAATGAGCCTTGATATCTCTGGCCGCAATGTAGGACATCAAACGCAAGGAGCCGAGCTTGCAAGCTTTCGCAACAGAACCCATTCCCAAGAACGCGTCGATGTGTAGCATGACGTTCGGGAGATCGTGAAGCGGCAGACACTCACGATAAACCACGCGGGCAGAGGTTAACACCGGGAAATCGTTCAGCGAGGAAGGCATTTTTGGTAGATCTGCTTGTGAATCAGGAAGGACTTTAGATTCTGCAGCTTCCTGTGTTTTTGTGTTGAAAGCGTTGATGACGACCACTGTTGACGAGCTACTATGATTCTTGTACAGAATGGCTGTTAGGTTTACAGCACCTAGAAAAGTCACACATGCTTTGCCTCGCTCTGCGGTGCATCTCGATGAGAGTCTTGCCACTAAACATCATCTTCGCAGTATGGACTAAACAATGAAAGAAAACTGATTACGAGACAGCAAAGGTGAATTAACGCGTTTCGAGATCAAGGAAACGTATCTCTCGATAGGATTGTCAGCAGGGCTGTCTGCAAGGTGGTCCAGTGAGAAACGTATCAACATCCTCCTTTTTGTATTAGCTATACCTGCACGAGGATCACCTGAAGTCTATACAGTGCTTCAGCAGCAGTCGGACGGTATAAAGGATCAACTGATATGCAGGCCAAACCTAACTCCAGCAATGAACGAGGGATGTACTCCGAGAACTCCACTTGTACCTCACCTGCTGTGATCTTCTGCAACAAAGTCGCGTCCGCCATCTTCCGCCCAGTGGAAGCAACGCTTCGTTCTTTAGCTTGTGTATAAGGAAGTGTGTGGACATCCAGCTCAGACAACATCACACCAAAAGAGAACATGTCTGCTTTCACGTCGTATCTTTCGCCCAACATCACTTCTGGAGCCATCCACAATGACGTCCCCACTCCGGCCGTCATCGTCTGGTCCAAACGTTCTTTCGAGACTCCGAAGTCGGTCAATTTAGCTTCCAAGCTGCGATTCAAAAGGATATTCCGAGATTTGAGATCACGATGAATGACTGGAGGCATCAACGAGTGGAGATACGTGAGAGCATGACACACATGAAGTGCTATCGTCGCCTTCTGCTTGTCGAATCCAATGGGACGTTTGGTCGCTTCGTACGAGTTCAACAGGGTCCTCAGGTCTCCTCCATCCATGAATTCCAGCACCACGCACATATCCGAGAGCGAATCCCACGCGACTCCAATGAATGTGACGATGTGCGGGTGGTCCATGGTCGCAGTCAACTTGGCTTCAGCCAGGAAATCATTTACGTTTTGGATGTTCCCACGATTAGCTGGTAAGAGCATTTTGACTGCCACTTCTTGTCGGTTGAAGACGCCTTTGTAAACTTCTCCATAGGCTCCACGACTGAGAAGTTTCTTCACTGTCACTTTGTCCCGAGGAATCCTCTTGGCAGTGATAATGTCGTCGTTCCAGAGTCCTGGTTGGCCTTTAAATGCGGCGTCGATCGAAGATGTATTGTTATCTCCAGTCTTCGTGGTCAATGTGCTCCTTCGTTTCCCATGAGACTCACGTCGACAGAGAACGACAAGACCTACAACGACCAATAAGGCCACAATTCCACCACATACAATACCAAGAATGGCTCCAATGCTTAATCCAGTATCACCATTTTCACTGCCAGAACCAGATGAAGCTGTTGAATCACTGGAAGTTGAGGACTCTGATACCTCATCCGCACTACTGTACCATTTGCGATAATATGCATCGCAGAAATGACTTGCCAACGTCGAAGCTACAACACTTTGCGAAACGTACTCTTCGGTGCATTCAGTGTCCGTGAAATACGTGATCGAAGACTGTCCGTTCACGTCCAGAGATACTACAATGGGGTAGTTATTCGTCACATCATTCGTTCCTTCACATATTCCCGTAGCTGGGACTCCGTACGCGTTGAAAAAGATGGAGCAGCTCGAATCGTTAAAGTTTTCTTGGATGAGGTACGGGGTGGTATCGAACATACTCCGCATCGTTGAGACATAGTCGTCCGAGCACTTGGCGTTCAGTGTGTGGTTTACCCCCATTACAGTGCATGCAGTTTCCGTCCCTTGTGTACACGGAACTTCGTCCACCGATGTCGGATACGCATGTGTGCCGTACGGGATTCCATTGCAGTCACTTGAGTTGTAGTTAGCGTATACCCAGAAGGTCTCAGCAGCAACTGGAGCAAAGAATAATGCCGAAATATACAAGCTTGTTATCATGTCCGAGGCTCCGTTTTAGTTGAACCGAAGGGAGGTTTTTCTATACTGGCACTGGGGAGCAAGTCCTTTGTGAGAACTGACGATATCTGCAGTTGTAGTGCTAACCTAGGTGCACATTACCACTGCCCACAAAGATACCATCACCAGAGTAATGATACAACAACTGGAACGAAGAAGAATTACCAGAACTTGTGAATACACCTGTATCGATATTAATGACTGCGCCGGAGTGCAGTCTAAAGTGACGGTCGATCTCGACTCGCAACTAAACTACCTACTGTCCGTTTTGCTTGCATTCCACTAGCGGGCCAGCAGCATCCAAGAGAGGTTTATAGCTTAGTTGTTCTTGGCAAAGTCCACACCCTTCTTGATCTGGGCCTCAAGAGCCACGATCATCTCGTCGAAGTTGGCCTGCTCCACAGCCGAGATGTCACCGAAGTGGTGCACCTTCTCGACACCGTTGGGGCCGAGCGTCACGGGCGTGGAGAAGAAAGGAAGCTTGGTCACGTCGTTCTGCGTGTACGAGCACTCGACCACGTCCTTCTCTCCGTTCATAGCGTCCAGAAGACGCGAAGTGAAGCGAGCACCAGCGTACGCCATCGAGAGCGTAGCCGATCCCGTGCCGTTCTTGGCCTGCACGACCTCGTCACCGCCGAACTGGATACGGTGGGTGAGCTTGGCAATGTCTTCGTCCGAGAACTTGGCACCTTCCAACTGGGACAGCAGCGGCAGGATGGTCGTTCCAGCGTGACCACCAATGACCTTGACGTTGGTCTCACGAGGGTTCCACTTCTGGTTCTCCGACACGAACGTCGCAGCACGGACGACATCAAGAGTAGTGACACCAAAGAGGCGCTTGGGGTCGTACACACCAGCCTTCTTGAACGTCTCAGCCACAATAGGCACCGTGGAGTTGACAGGGTTGGCAATGATCAGCATCATAGCGTTAGGGCAGTGCTCAGCGGCCGCAGCAGCCAGAGACTGCACAATGCCGGCGTTCGTGTTGAACAGGTCGTCACGAGTCATCCCCGGCTTACGGGGGACTCCAGCAGGGATGACGACGACGTCAGCGCCCTCCAGAGCTTCCCCTGCCTGTTCCATGCCCACGTGGCCCGTGACCTTTGCGTGGGTGTTGATGTGGCCAATGTCCGCAGCCACACCGGGCGTGTTGACAACGTCGAAGAGACTCAAGTGCTTAATGTGGTCACAGTCCTTCAATAGGAGCGACATGGGCTGGCCAATACCTCCCGCAGCACCAAGGACAGCCACTTTCTGGGCGCCAGGGCCAGTGGAGAAGGCACGACGTAGCGTGGAAGAAGAGAGGGAGATACGTGCGAACATCTTTTTTAAATGAGACTTGGGAGGGAGCTGGGGAATTCCAGAGTGAAGCGTCAACGTACTTGAACGTCGTGGGGCTGGCACGCGCCCGTTTGAGCGACCGTCGTGTCACCAACTAGGGATGAAGATCGGGAAGCTACTGACACAAGTTGAAGCAGTTCGGTGGTGCGAGGTTGTAGGAATGGTAGAAAAAGGACGAATAACTGTATTTAACAAGAAGCTTGTCGCGGTTATGAAAAAGGTGATGGACTTGCAGTTGGGTCATTGAGCAATTGATACGCTGCGGCGTGGAAAATGGCAATGGCAACAGCAAAAGCTGGTACAAAGAGTCTTGAAGTGGTTAAATAATGCGAGATATGTGGTGTTTTTATCGTTGTTATTGTGGTCAAAAGCAGTGGAGGAAGGCACTCTTGAAGTTGCAGCCACGCAATGGCGAGAGACGAGGCTGAAATGCTTTGATCGTCCGTCGCACCTTGCGCCTCAGCATGCTGCAGCGGGGATAATGGATGAATACTCAGAACTTGGCTCTCTGTGCAGCGTTAAACAGTGCACCGGTGGTCCAGAATGGCAGTTGGTTCTGTTCCGGCGACACCTTATCTCTGCTTGGTGAAATGTTGCCAACTCTCATCACTTCGATGGCCGAACTTCAGTTTTGCATTATCATTCGTGTGCAACTTCAGTTTTGCAATGGTGGTGATTCACCAGGTTCCAGTCTTCGACTAAATCACCATGTGCTGTAGTCGACATTGTCACACACAAGCAGCGCAATGAAACGAATTGCGAATCGATCGCCAACAAGAACTCGAGAATGAATAACAGCCACAGCATTTTCAGTCCAATTCACAGACATGAAGAGGTCCATAACGGCGTACGTACGTGTACTGGCTCATGGGAACCTGATCGTCGGGGGATCACTTCAACGTGCAATGGACCCGAATGACGTCAGTCTCCACACGCTTTTCAGTCCTGGAGATCCTCGACGACACTTCTTCATTACCCGGTTAACTCCTACGAAGGTACTGTTCTTCTTGACGTTTGCACACTCGAAGCACAAGTTTAGTTCCAGTCTCTTCTAGTGACGATACACGCAGCAACCAGCCCAAAGGCAGCGCCAGCAACCCCATACCAATACAAGCTGCCCATTGAACACCATCGAGTGGAGCGCAATGGAAGAGTTCACCACCAAGTTGCACGATAGCGACTTGCAGCCCGCACTGCACACACAACGCAGAGATGCTCAGTTTGTTCTTCCAAAGCTCCTTCAGTCTCAGCATCGGCGTATCTGCTACACCTTGACGACAATTGAGCTGGTTGAAGAGCTGCAGCCACACGAACGTGTTGAAGACGATGGTCAAGTGCTCAAGTCGTCGTTAGTCACGGATGACCGACCTGAAGGCACGTTAAACCACTTGTCGCCTAGAAACGTGAGCAGCAACAGCATCGTCAGCTGCAAAACTGTTTGACCTGCAATGTGTTTGGCCATTCGTGGCGTCACCAAAGGTTTACTACGAGCGTATGGTTGACGCGCGAGGATCTCCGAAGCTTTAGGCTCGTCGGTTGTAAGTACAAGTGAAGCGAAGACGTCCATGAAGAGATTAACCTACATGATCTGCACGGCTGCAATGGGGGACTGACGCAGCGTCACAGCTCCGATACAAGCCACACTCAAAGCTACTGCGATGACTGTGAGTTGGAATTGAAGGAACTGCGAGATGCCATCGAAAACGCCACGTCCAGAGACCACCGCACTGACGACACCGGCCAGATCGTCGTCCATTAGCACGATATCAGCAGCCTCTTTTGCAACGGAAGTGCCGCTTTTCCCCATGGCAAAACCCACGTGAGCAGCTCGAAGTGCTGGTGCATCATTTGTGCCATCTCCAGTGACTGCTACGAGCTGTTGAGGCAGAAGTTTCGACGCGCGAAGTCCAGTCACGAGTGTGTGTTTATCCTGTGGTGAATCGCGAGCTAAAACACGAAGTGAAGGCCAAATCTGGTCGAAAACGTCTTGCTGGAGGTCTCCATGGGCATTAAGTACCAGTGCACGGAACTCCGGTCCTTCCATGACAGTGTACGCGTTGTGGTCGTCCTTTGACGTCAAGATACCGCAGTCTTCTGGTATGGAACGTGCTGTCAGTGCGTTATCTCCAGTTACCATTCGAACGACAATCCCTGCTTGTTGACAGGAAGCCACAGCTTCACGTGTTCCAGGGCGTAACGGGTCTGCGATGGCAACAAGAGCGAGACATACGAGTTGTTGCTTTAGAGTTGCAGGTGAAGCAGAATCCACGTCTTCTCCACTCCATGTACAGTCCCCAATAGGCTTCTTGAGCGGCCAGACCTTCGACTCGTCGAGCTCTTGCGAGGCCCAAAATGCCTCCAAGTCGTTCCCATTGCGACCAGAAGTCCGTTGTTTCATCCTCTTCAAAGTCTGCTGCGATGGCACTGGGAATTGTTCCAGGTGATGAAATAGATGAAGTAGGAGAATTTGACGTAGGAGACACATTGTCTGGTACTCCCTAGCCACAAAGCGAAGCCTTAGTTCCTCGGGGTGTAAAAAGTGTGAGTTGCTCTCGGAGTTTATCTCTCGCTCTTTGCTGGACCTAATGTTGGCTTGTGAATCAGTTAATCCTAGAACCTAAAGCAGCGCACAGTCTCCTAGATTCACCTGCTTCTTACCCACGTGAACTCCTGGATGGTGCCGTTGCCTGAGCAACGTACCTGACGGCAGGAAACTCATGCATCCTGAATTAACATTTTATTTCAAACGAGATCAACTTCGAGTAACGTACTTCCTACGTGTGATAGTTTTCACTTGTGCCATTGCATTCACTTTCGCTTTGACTCAATCGCTAAAATCCTGCAAGTTGACACGATGATTCGATGCATTATGATGTCCATTATGCTGTTTGGACTCTATCCGTTTGTGTCTTCAGAAAAGATTTACGGGATCATGACCTCATACACCGGCGACTCCTGTGAAGGTACTCCCGCCTATGTCTATGCTGTCGAGGATCCTGAGTGTGCGGAGGGCCTTGAGTGCCTCAACACAGATAGTGGGCCATACCAGTTCAACTGCTCGACGAACTATCTTCAAACTATGCGTAGTATGTTCGGATCCTCCCGGTACATTCTACAAGAGATTTTCGATGGCTTTAGCTGTTCGACCTTCTCATTTGCCGTCGGTTTCTTTGCATCCGGGAACTGCGAGGGCTCCCGCACCTCAAATGCAGAAGATTTGGTATACCACAAAACTAACCTGGACATCAACGGAATGTCGTCGATAAAATACTACAACGACAGTCAATGCTCAGAGGTTATGGACACTGAGTTCGCATCCAAGTGGACATTGTTAGACCATTCATGCGACGTGAACAACCTTAAGTGGTACAGTAGCGAGGATGGTTTGAATGAACATTTAACGGAAGAGACAGGCTCCAGCAAACCTACTACTCCCGGTTCTGACAATGGACATGCTAACTCTGGATCAAGCACGGGGGCTATCGTAGGAATTATAGGTGGCTTTCTCGTCGTACTGGTACTTGTTGGGTTCTTTGTCATCTACAGGCGCAGGTCACAGGATAAGTCAGGTAACACGTTGCCAACCGTTCCAGTTGATTCGCTCGATGTTGTCATGAAAGGCCAACCAGGACTCTGGAATGACGACATTATCACAGCTAAGAGGATTCCTCGTGACAAAGTGAAAGTGAATAACCTTCTCAGTCGTGGAGCTTATGGAGAAGTTTACAGAGGGATTTATAACGGACAAGAAGTGGCAGTCAAAATGCTGTTACCGGTAGACTTTTAAATGGATCATATTCCGATCAACACAAAAAAGGTCAACCCCATAATTTTGCACTGGTCAAGGGATTTGGTCAAATCTATTGGTTGACCTGGCCCGACATTCCATCTTTGGCTCTGTGCCCCACACTCCTTCTTACCCACTCCCTCCGACCCACTATGCAGCAAGAAGGCTCCCCGTCTTCAGTATCGACGCTGGAACTATCTCCCCCGTCATCCGCTGACACTCACGCCAGCCAGCAGTACTCACTTAGAAAGCGTTCAGGTCGAAGCAGGAGCTCAGAGCGCAGAAGCCTCTCGAGTCGGAGCTCGAACCCTCAACATGATCGAAGCCGAAACCGAAGCCGGAGTTCAGGGCGTGAGCGACACCGAAGCAAGTCCCGGAGATCTGTGGAAGGGCGAAGCAGGAGCTGGAGTTCTGGGCATGGGCGACACCGATGCAGGAGCCGCAGTTTCGAACGAAGCAGGAGCCGGAGTCGGAATACCAGGCGTGAGCAACGCCGACGCAGGAGCCGGAGTTCCGAACGAAGCAGAAGCCGGAGCACTGGACGTGGTCGAGGCAGGAGCCGGAGGCGGAATTCCAGGCGTGGGCGACGCCCAAGTAGCAGTTCGGGGATTGAACGTCGCGCAAGTCTGAGCAGCCCTCCTCGCACAAGTAATACCGATGGCGATCGGCTGACAATACCTACTCATCCTAGGCTAGACTCGACCACGACAGCAGCACCTGTTGAAGTAAGTGCGGCACCTACCAGCCACAGGCATACTGTGTTGCATGCCGCTGGACACGCATTTACACGCTACAACCAGTCCGACGTCAGGACGTCGTACAGGTATAGCACATATAGAAGCGCAAAATGCAAAGACAAACTGCAATTTATTCACAAGAAGAACGAGTACGAGTTTCGCGATGAGCACACGTGTCAGCGTGGCCGGCGTGCCACTTTGCCGCCGGAACTGGTTGTGACTGAAGATATGGAAGAGGCTACGGATACTATAGCCCCGACACGTATAGATCGTACTCCGGAACCTATTTGGAAGCAAGTACGCGATGGCTTGTACCCTGAATCTCTCTGTCTTTAGTTAAGTATGGGCTTACATGCGAACAAGTAATCCAGCGTGGGCATCGGACTCGGCGGAGCCATTTCGATCCAGACCTGCATGGTGTAGTGAAGCCCCTCTGTTATCATTGGTGCCAGGTAGCAGGCAGCCATTTCTCCAATTCTACAGCAATAAACCTCTAGAACGGTTCAATCGTGATATCAACGCATTGCCGTCTCCCCACCCGCCACTACCTACTTTCATCGCCACGATTCAAACCTCTCCCAATGCCACGTCGATCGATCGATGACATGGCGAAGTGTCATGCCACCAGTGAATCTCTCTGAATCTGTAGTCTTGGAATAGTGTCAATATACTTATGTACGGTCATTTACAGGCAAGGGGACGTTCAAACAACTCTCGCAGGTACAGGAGAACGACGAGATTATACTGGTGAACAACATATCGGCCAAGGAGTACGGCTTCCACGAGACCATGCAGTACATTATGAACGTGCCCAAGCCGGCAGTGATCCGATTCCGCCGACCTCCAGCAAACAGACTTAAGGCTGGTGGCTCGCCTCCTAAGCTGATAGAGAGCGCATCGCTGCCAACGTCTCAGATGGCGGCGATAAACATTGCTGCACAGCCACAACGGGCGCCATCTCCAGGACGTTCATCCGGTAATGCCGGCCCGCCACCGGCTCCTGTACGAAGTCAGTCTGCGAGCACGTACTACAATTTAGATATTCACGAGCACATACCGTCACGGCTTACTGGTGTTACTGTACCTGATGTTCATGTATTTTTTAGGCGATCAACTTTGGTCAACGTTTTTGAAGTGGTCAACGGATTTGGTCATTGACCTTTTTTGTTTTGATCGGAATATGATCCATTTATAATCCTTCGCTGTTACCAGCCACTCGTGGGAATATTCATCACGTGAATGATTTCCTGGCTGAAGCCAAGTTGACTGCGACCATGGACCACCCGCACATCGTCACATTCATTGGAGTCGCGTGGGATTCGCTCTCGGATATGTGCGTGGTGCTGGAATTCATGGATGGAGGAGACCTGAGGACCCTGTTGAACTCGTACGAAGCGACCAAACGTCCCATTGGATTCGACAAGCAGAAGGCGACGATAGCACTTCATGTGTGTCATGCTCTCACGTATCTCCACTCGTTGATGCCTCCAGTCATTCATCGTGATCTCAAATCTCGGAATATCCTTTTGAATCGCAACTTGGAAGCTAAATTGACCGACTTTGGAGTCTCGAAAGAACGTTTGGACCAGACGATGACGGCTGGAGTGGGGACGTCGTTGTGGATGGCTCCAGAAGTGATGTTGGGCGAAAGATACGACGTGAAAGCAGACATGTTCTCCTTTGGTGTGATGTTGTCTGAGCTGGATGTCCACACACTTCCTTATACACAAGCTAAAGAACGAAGCGTTGCTTCCACTGGGCGGAAGATGGCGGACGCGACTTTGTTGCAGAAAATCACGTCAGGTGAGGTTCGAGTGGAGTTTTCGGAGTTGATCCCTCGTTCATTGCTGGAATTAGGTTTGGCTTGTGTGTCAGTTGACCCTACAGAGCGTCCAACTGCTGCTGAAGCACTGTACAGACTCCAGATGATCATTTCACAGGAATTGGCCTAACGAGGGAGTTGGTTATCGAGTGACCAGCAGAAATGTTGAGGGTGCAGCACTGGTCTGTGTGATCATTTCCAAAACTAGTTGATTTATATAGGTGGTAAATTCACAATGTCTAAGCGCTATATCTTAGTTTTACACTGCACAGTCAAGGGCAATTTGAACTGAGATTACAACAGTATAGTATGCCCCGTTGACAGGATCCACTTGCACTGAGATTAAGAATACCATCCCGTCGACTGGATCCAAATCCGAACCAAGCATTTAACGTGTGATACCTGCCAAAGAACAAGGATAGTCTTGTGCCTCTACCTCCATTCCGGTTTGAACTAGTAGTAGCCGTCAATCGAATGCCACTGAGAAAAAGTTGCTCCATGGAATCCAAAGCGATCGCAACATCTCTTGTAGCGCTGGACACGATAAAAAGCAGTGTTCAACTGTGTTCATGACTCTCTAATGCATTGCTGGACAGTAGGGGTAAGCGTCTTCAAGAAATATAGCCTCGAGCCAAGTATGAGGTACTAGTATCCAAGAGCCATTCGGATCACCACATCATGAACAACTGGGAAAAGCCAGCGCCGCGGTCATACATATTCCGATAATACCTTATGAATACGAGCATTGAGGGTATCCAAGGATTGATTTAAACGTGTTTCCTGATCAAAATATAGCGTACTTCAGTAGTAGTCTATAAATTGAGACGTTGTCTACTTGAATTATTTCATCCACCCGCTCATTAAGTATCCTAAACCGCTTCTTATACAACGTAAAGCCTTCAGACGGTGCCGTTGCCTGAGCAATGTGCCCAAGTGGCGATGGTGGAGAATAGAGGAAAATCTCAAGGTTAAGTTGAAAAATCTAGGAAGAATTCATGTAACGTCCCTCCTTTAGCCATTGCATTAACTTTTGATTTCGTTGAGTCAGTAACCAAAGCCTGTGTGCCAGTTAACCGACTTACCGCCGATCCTAACAACTTTCCATGCACTAGTTCAAGTGTTCATGAGTCCAACTGCTACCTGCCAACGTAAACTCGAAGATTTTATTGAAAGAAACACAAGGTTGACTTCTTGGTGTAGGTGCATTGTCTAGTACAAAATCAAAGCGGCTTGCTTGAGTAGAGTAAAACTTCCTGAATCCAAGCGCGCATGTTCGACGTAATCTCCTAGATAATGCCGTTGATTGATCAACGTGCCTGGCGGCGGTAAACAGATTGAAAAATCGTGTACCGAAAAGCACGTACAAACTTTGTTTCCAACGTCCTTCCTAGTCCTCTCTTGAACCACTCTCTTCATTTTTAATTCGGTTTAAGCACCACTAGATTCCCACTTCGTGGACACTTCGATATGTGTCAGTGGATTTCAGTGCCGATCCTTCTCCTGTTTGCAGTCTGCCGGCTTATAGCTGCTGATACTTCGTACTGGGTCTACGTTCATTACAACTCCTCAGACTCCTGCAATGGGCCCCCGGTCGGAATTTTCGCTCTGGAGCAAGCTTGTACACTAGGAGATTCACTTGGCTGCTCCGTGGGGGAAGGTCACACGATTTACAGCACCTGTGTAGACGGTGACTACGTGTCGACGATGAGAAGTTTATTCGTCCCCACCCCGTACCTCATACAAGTCAACTACAAGGACTCGAGCTGCTCCACTTTCGACTATGCGTACGGAGTCCCCGCGACGGGGACGTGCGAGTACACTAGAAACTTGGATCCAATCGTTGCGGTGTTGAACGTTAATGGAGCATTGATCAAGTATTTCAACGATACTCAGTGTGCGCAAGGACCATACGCTACGACCAAAGTTGTGAATACGACATTGTCTGCCCATTCATGCGATCTACATTACAGCAAGTGGTTCAGCAGCAACGATTATATGGATGAGTTCTCATCATTACGATCCGAAACTTTCCCTACCCTGTCACGACACTTGCTAACCAATGGAGGTCAAAATTACGGGAGGAACACGCCTCCTACGAGTAACTACAGCGGGTCTGACTTCGATCCTCTACCTATCGTCGGGATTATATTCGGGGGCGGGCTGGTAGGTATTGTTTTAATAATATTCTGTACTTTATGTTGCCAACGCATAAAAGCAACAGCCCAGAACCCAAGCACTAGTAGACCACTACCAGTTGATCCACATTCAATTCCAGTGGATCCGCCTTCAATTCCAGTTAATCCACCTTCAATCCCAATTGATCCAAGATACCAGAACGACGACGTCATAACGACCAAAAGGATTCCTCGAGACAAAGTGAAAGTGGAAAGTCTCCTCAGTCATGGAGCTTATGGAGAAGTGTACAAAGGAATCTACAACGGACAACAAGTGGCCGTCAAAATGCTGTTACCAGCTACTCGTGGGAACATCCAGCACGTGAATGCCTTACTAGCTGAAGCCAAGTTGACTGCAACCATGGACCATCCGCACATCGTCACGTTCATTGGTGTCGCGTGGGATTCGCTATCGGATATGTGTGTGGTGCTGGAATTCATGGATGGAGGAGACCTGAGGACCCTGTTGAACTCGTACGAAGCGACCAAACGTCCCGTTGGCTTCAACATACAGAAGGCGACGATCGCACTTCATGTGTGTCATGCTCTCACGTATCTCCACTCGTTGATGCCTCCAGTCATTCATCGTGATCTCAAATCTCGGAATATCCTTTTGAATCGCAACTTGGAAGCTAAATTGACTGACTTCGGCGTCGCAAAAGAGCATTTGGATCAAGCAATGACGGCTGATGTGGGGACGTCGTTATGGATGGCCCCGGAAGTGATGATAGGCGAGGAGTACGACGTAAAAGCAGATATTTTCTCGTTTGGAGTGATGCTGTCGGAGCTGGATTGCCATAAGCTTCCATACACCCAGGTGCAACAGCGAAACCTTGCTTCAACGGGGCGGAAGTTGCCGAACTACATTTTGCTACAGAAGGTCATTGCAGGTGCGATACGAGTGGAGTTTTCAGAGTTGAACCCTCGACCATTGCTGGAATTAGGTTTGGCTTGTGTGTCAATTGACCCCAGAGAGCGCCCGACTGCTGCTGAAGCGCTGTACAGACTCCAGGTAATTGTTTCACAGGAATTGCCCTAACGAGGGTGTCGATTTTCAACTGACCAGCAAAAATGGCGATGGTGCAGTGGGCTTAAATTCACTATACTTTAGGTTTACACTGCAACATCAAGGACAATTTGGACTCAGATTAAAACAGCACGTTGAAGTGCTTTTGGATTGAGGTTAAGATACCATCACGTCCGACTGTATCCATATCAATGTGAGGTCATTAGGGTCATTTTAACTGTCCAACAACCTAAAAAAGAGATATTCAATGAGAGGCGAACAGAGTTTACTACAGTACCGGCAATAAGGTCAGTACGAAGAATTGACCGATCATTTTGTTAGAGAGATACTACGTGTGATCAAAATATGAAGAAGAATTTAGTCGATTAACAGCTTTCGGACTTCTCGTGTTGCTAACTAAAACTGATAAAAATATTAAACTTGACATCGCCTGACCAAATCGTCTTCACGCATGATACGAGGAGTCCAAATTCGATGAACAGGAGAGGTAAAACTTCAGCAGTAGACGGATCGAAACCGAGTTGCCGAAGAGTCTCAACGAATACGGCCTCTTCACCACCATCTCAACCGCATAAATTAGCAATGTCTGTGGTGGGAGCCTAGCACCGCTTTTATGTTCGGTCTCTTTGCTCGCATTTCGCGAAAGTTTAAAGCATTTCGGAGTCTCCACGTTTCATGAAAAGCAATTGCAGCATGGACCTGCCAAAGAACGAGAAGAGACGTGTACCTCTGATTAAAATATGAAGTAGTGTGTAGTAAATCGAGACGTTGTCTGCACTGGAATTATTTCCTGGTCATTAAACATTCCTGACCGTTTCTTATCCAGCGTAAAACCGCCGTTGGCTGAGCAATGTACCCAAGTGACGATGGTGGACAAAAGTGAAAACATAAGTTGAAAAATCTAGCCTGGCACTTTAATACACTTAAAGTATACTTCAGTGAGAGCAGGAAGAATTCACGTAACGTACTTCGAAGTAGCCATTCCGTTCACTTTTGATGCCGTTGAGTCAGTAACCAAAACCTGTGTGGCAATTGATCATGAAGAGCGTCTGGCTGTGAAGTGCTGTACTAGCTCCAAGTGATCATTTTACAAAGATTTTGAGTTGGAAAATGGACAATATACTTTGTACGTTTTGATAACCCAACGGAATACCGTAGTTCTTCTCATCGTATTAGAAAAGCTAATGGAATACATGTAATAGTTAGTATCTAAGGAACTGATTACATCTACTGAAAATAATTCCAACATGTAGCAACTTTCCATCCACTTGTTTAAGCGTACAACTTTATGAATCCACTCATACGTGCCAACGTAAACTCCTTAAGTTGCCGTTGTATGAACAATATCTCTGACAGGTAACCTAGTGAAAAAGTCAATCTGGATGTACAAACGCTTTGGTTCAACGGCAGGTCAAATTACCGCTGCTTGTAACGTACTTCCTAGTCCACTCTTGCGCCATTCTGTTCACTTTCGAATCGACTCAATAGCCAACATCCAGTGACCGAAGATCCATCCTCAGAGCTGCAGTGATTCAACAAGATGAGCTGGGACATTATGACGTTGGCAGTGTTGTTGTTTGCTGTTCTCTGTCCTCTCGTGACTGCAGAAACGGTGTACTGGATCGAAGCCGTTTACTCAAATGAAGAGTGCAACGATACACCACACTTAGTCTTAGCATCCGACGCGGACGGTGTTTGTGAGGAGGGTCAAGAATTTGAGTGCTTCGCGGACTCTGGACTATCGAACAAAGCTACGTGCTCAACGAGCTACTTGCCAACAATGCGAAATATGTTTGGATCTTCCCCGTATATCATACAAGAGATTTTCGATGACTCTAGCTGCTCTAGCCTGTCAAGTGACTACCCATTCATTGCCTACGGATACTTTGCCTCGGAGATTTGTGAGGGTGATGATACCTCTAGCTATATCGCAACGCTTGACACCAGCGGGCTGTCATCTATCGAGTACTATAACGACAGTGATTGCTTTTCAGAATCATTGAGTGCTGAGACTGCATCCAGCTCGACGCTGTTAGACCATTCATGTGATGACTATTACTACAAGTGGTACAGTAGCGACGATGATCCATCAGACGGAACAAGCCCACCATCTTCTGACTCTGAAGACGCTGGCTCAAACACACATACGCCAGCAGAAACGATGTACCGGATTGATGCCTATTTCTCTGCAAGTGATTGCGACGGAATTCCCTACCGAGCCGTCGCTTACAAAGACTCGACGTGCACCCAGCAGGACTTTAACATTTCCTGCGCCTCATTTGAGGGCGAGTTTACCAATGGAAAATGCTCGAAAGAGTACCTACCGGAAATGCAGAAGATGTTTGAAGGCGATCTGTACATCATACAAGAGACTTTCACGGACTCCACCTGCACTACTTTCTTCAATGCCTTCGGCTACTTGGCGTCTGGACGCTGCGAGGGCCCGGGAGACTCAGCAACAAACCCGTTCTACCATATCGCAATTCTGAACAGATACGGAACTTCATCGATCGATTACTATAAGGACAGTCAATGCTCAACACCAGATGTTAAACAGGATTCTGAGAGCGCCCCAAGCACGACATTGCAAGACCATTCCTGCGATACAAAAAGATACAAGTGGTACAGTAGTTACGACCCACCCGATGGAGAAAGAGATTCCGATTCAGGACCAGGAAGTGAACCGCCAGAGACTCCTGACGGAGGAAGCGGATCAAGCACGGGAGCTATCGTCGGAATAATCTGTGGCTTAATCGTGGTCGTGCTGGTTCTTGTCGGGTTCCTAATCATCTATCGACGGAGATCACACGACAAACCAAGAAGTCCATTCCCAACAGAGCCAGATGAGCCAGGGACTATAACAGGTCAACCCCACCTCTGGAACGATAACGTCATCATATCCAAGAGGATTCCTCGCGATAAAGTGAAAGTGAAGAAACGCCTCAATAATGGTGCGTATGGAGAAGTTTACAGAGGCGTTTACAACCGACGAGAAGTGGCAATCAAAATGCTGTTGCCAGCTACGCGTGGGAATTTAAAATACGTGAACGATTTCCTGGCCGAAGCCAAGTTAACTGCGACGATGGACCACCCACACATTATCACGTTCATTGGAGTTGCGTGGGATTCGCTCTCGGATGTGTGTATTGTGCTGGAATTCATGGACGGAGGAGATCTGAGGACGCTTTTGAACTCGTACGAAGCGACCAAACGTCCCGTTGGCTTCAACAAACAGAAGGCGACGATCGCACTTCACGTGTGTGAAGCCCTCACATACCTCCACTCGTTGATGCCTCCAGTCATTCATCGTGATCTCAAGTCACGGAATATCCTCCTGAGCCGCAAGTTGGAGGCTAAACTTACCGACTTTGGCATTTCTAAAGAGCGTCTGGATCAAATGATGACGATGGGAGTGGGGACGTCATTGTGGATGGCTCCGGAAGTGATGATAAGCGATAACTACGACATAAAAGCAGACATGTTCTCGTTTGGTGTGGTGTTGTCGGAGTTGGATGTCCATACACTGCCGTACACACAAGCCAAAGAACGAAGTCTTGCTTCCACTGGGCGTAAGATGGCGGACGCCACTTTGTTGCAGAAGGTCGCAGAAGGGGAGATACGAGTGGAGTTTTCGGAATCAATTCCTCGTCCATTGCTGGAGTTAGGCTTGGCATGTGTTTCAGTTAATCCTGCAGATCGCCCGACTGCTGCGGAAGCACTGTACAGACTTCAGGCAAGTCTTTCGAAGGAGTTGGCTTAATCGGGGACGAGTTCATGTTGTGCTTTTAAGGATTAATGTTTCAGATTCTTGTTGTAGTTGGTTGGGTTTGCTTAGGACAGTTCATGGAAGGAAAATTGGTCAAGAAATGGCGAGATGTGCCACGTTAACAGAGTCTGAAACAGCCAGCCTTAGTTGATGCGCGAGTAGCACAAAGGCATCGATTAAAGTTGTTTACATCCCGTTGAATGTGCTCTCTGCAGTAACAGTCCAGCATTGCACTAACGCTTTGCGGTAACCAATTGTTAATTTCTGGGTCGACTTTTTCTAAGCCATTTTGTAATTTCAAACGTGAAAGCGTTCTTAACATTGGGAAAGAGGATAAGTATGCGTCATTCCTTGAATTGCAGTGAATAGATCGATGTATCCTGTGGAAGCGAAGCGAATCTGGTTGAGGAGCCCTGCAAATTGGAGTCTCGAGAGCAAGACCCAGTAAATATTAACCCATCTTGAGGCCTGCGTTGGATCTACTTGCACTGAGCAACAACTGGAATTAAGTCCAAATGCACCCATAGCGATGCTGACAGGCGCCTGGTGCTTTACTTCGACATGTATAAAAGCATTTCTTGAGAGGACAGGCCAATAACTCGTTCATGAATTCATAGTCCTCTCGTGTGCCATTCCATTCACTTTCGATTTGGTTCAGTCGACAGCATCCAGTGATCAAAGTTACCACCTTAGACTCGCCGTGGCTCGACACGATGAAGCGGTGCAAAATGGCGTCGGCGGTCGTACTGATCGCTGTTGTCTGTCCATTTGTGACTGCACAAACGTACTGGACCGAAGTCTATTACACTCAAGAGTCCTGCGAAGGTACCCCCGCCCTTGTCTACTCTTATAAAGACGGTGAGTGTGTGGACGGCGAGATAACAGAATGCTCCAATACGGATTACGGGTTATTATCCCAGAGTACGTGCTCGACGAACTACCTATCAACAATGCGGAAAATGTTCGGAAGCCTCCCGTATATCCTACAAGAGACTTTCACTGACTCGAGCTGCTCAAGCTTCAATGAATCGTCATACCTTGCCTACGGATACTTAGCCACCGGAAATTGCGAGGGTTCGCGTAACGCTACGGCTGGTCTCCACTATGTAGCAAAGCTGAATACCAACGGGGAGTCATCGATCAAATACTATAACGACAGTCGATGTGATACTTTACAAATGACTGAGGTCGCATCGAACTCGACGTTGTTAGACAATTCATGCGATGTGTACTACTACAAGTGGTACAGCAGCGCCGATGTTTTCGCTGGCAATGGCAGCACTGGATTGAGTATGGAAGCTATCATCGGAATGATAGGCGGTGGTGTCGTGGTCATTGTGATCATTGTTGGGATCGTTATCATCTGGTGGCGCCGGTCACAAGGCAAGCCAAAGAACACCAACACAAGAACAGGACGCGATACGATGTCGATAGAGCTGGCCATGCGAGGCCAAGCAGGACTCTGGAACGACGACGTCATCACAGCTAAGAGGATTCCCCGAGACAAAGTCAAAGTGAAGAAACTACTCAGTAGCGGAGCGTATGGAGAAGTTTACAGAGGCGTTTACAACCGACGAGAAGTGGCAGTTAAGATGCTGCTGCCATCAACGCGTGGGAACATCCAGCACGTTACGGACTTCCTAGCTGAAGCCAAGTTGACTGCGACCATGGACCACCCACGCATCGTCACGTTCATTGGAGTTGCGTGGGATTCGCTCTCGGATGTGTGTGTGGTGCTGGAATTCATGGACGGAGGAGATCTGAGAACGCTCTTGAACTCGTACGAAGCGACCAAACGTCCCGTTGGATTCAACAAACAGAAGGCAACGATCGCTCTTCACGTATGCGAAGCTCTCACATACCTCCACTCGTTGATGCCTCCAGTCATTCATCGTGATCTCAAGTCTCGGAATATCCTTTTGAATCGCAACTTGGAAGCTAAACTGACTGACTTTGGCATCTCGAAAGTGCGTCTGGATCAAATTATGACGGCCGGAGTGGGGACACGTCTGTGGATGGCTCCTGAAGTGATGATAAGCGAGAAATACGACGTGGAAGCCGACATTTTCTCCTTAGGTGTGATGTTGTCAGAGTTGGATGTCCACACACTGCCTTACGCCCAAGCCAAAGAACGAAGCCTTGCTTCCACGGGACGGAAGATGGCGGACGCTATGTTGCTGCAGAAAATTGCATCGGGCGAGATACGCGTCGAGTTCTCGGACGTGAACCCTCGACCATTGCTGGAGTTAGGTTTGGCTTGTGTCTCAATTGATCCTGCGGAACGTCCGACTGCTTCTGAAGTGCAGTACAGACTCCAAACAATTATCAGACAGGAGCTGAACTAACGAGTCCGGGCTTACGATGAAAGAAGACACATACTGCATATGTACATACAAAGTTACTGCATAATGTTGAAGTTGCTATCGATCACCGAAATGAGTCTATCCTTAACGCAACATAACTAAAGGAGTTTGCGTCGTAACTCCATCGGGAGTTTGCGTTGTGGCTCCATCGGGAGTCTGCGTCGTAGTTCCATCGGGAGTTTGCGTCGTAGCTCCATCGGGAGTTTGCGTCGTAGATAAAGTGCAACTTAAACTGCAACATAATATTCGGCTGTCTTCCACCACTAAAGAGCATGTCGTTTACACTGCGCATATGCTCTAGAGTGTCTTCTCTGAGTGTTCTACGTGCTCGTAGGGCATCCACCACTAATGTTTCTCGCTTGAAAGGTACACCACACCTCAAGCGCAAATTGGGGCAACATCTGCTCGTGTCCGATGGCATTTTGGACCAAATCGTAGCAGCCGCAGACCTTGCAACGTCTTCGGATACTGTACGAGTACTGGAAATCGGCCCTGGAACAGGCAACTTAACGTCAGCTTTGCTACAAGTGAGTCCCAAGGTCCAAGTTCATGCTGTGGAGTTTGATCCACGTATGGTAGAGCAACTTAAGCTCCGATTCCCAGCTGAAATCGAGTCTGGAAGTCTCGTACTGGAACATTCCAACTTCGAAAACTTTCGCTTCGTAACGGACCAGGAGGAAACCCAGGAGAAGAAACTTGATGCTTGTGTAGCTAACATCCCGTACCAATTGTCGTCTTTGGTGGTGTCTAGACTCTCCAGCTACATGCACCGATTCCCGACAACGTTCAAGTGTGCTGTACTTCTGGTCCAAGAGGAATTCGCTTTGAGGTTGTTGGCGAAACCTGGGAACAAAATCTACAGTCGACTGAGTGCCAACACGGCGTTGGTAGCGGACGTCACGTCGGTTGTGAAGGTCCCCAAGCACCATTTCCTTCCCCCTCCGAAAGTTGACTCAAGGGTGATTAAACTCGAGCCACGTGCTGCTTCAACGCCTGCACTTCCTACCGAAGACGCTCTGTTCTTCCAGAAATTCGATACGCTGTTGAGATTGTGCTTCGAACGCAAGAACTAGACGAGGACGATAAATATGAGTGCACCGATACAGAACTTGGACTAACAGCAAACACAACGTGCTCAACGGATTACCTATTGCAAATACGGAGCATGTTTGGAACAGCCCCGTATATCCTTCAAGAGGTTTTAGAGACTCGAGCTGCTCCACCTTTGTTGGTAATGATCCCGATATCCCATTTGCTTTTGGATATTTAGCAACCCGGAAATGCGAGGGTTCATGGAACAACTCGACAAATATGACGTACATGTACTACAAAGCAAATTTGGACAAGGGGGGGGAGGTATCGATCAGGTACTATAACGATGTCCGATGCTCAATCGAGGAGGTGAGCTTGGCTGAATCCGTATTAATCTTGTGGTACAGCAGCGTGGACAATCCCGAATGGGAAGTCTCGAGGTCAGCTTCTTCGGTTCTGACAACGGAAATGATAACACTGGGTCAAGCACTAGATCTACCGTCGGAATTTATATGCACCTTTTTCGTCGTCGTGCTGGTACTTGTTGGTTCCTTAGGCGCGTTCTTATTTAGCGCCTGCAGGCCACTGCAGGTCCTGTTTGATGAATGATTGGACAAAATGAGAAGAGGGTAGGGAAATTTGTAGCGGCGACCTGTAGGTCCGTGTCTCGGCGCAGGACAGGTTCTTCGTGAGCTGCAGCCTCACCGATCGGCATCAAAGTCGCTCCTGCACCGCCAGTAGTGGAGGCCCTCGCTGTTTGCCAGCAGCTACTCGCCACATGTCGTGTGAAGCGCCGCGCACCAACTAATTTTCGCTTGCAGTGGACACTCGTACGATCGTTTGAGGCTCTCGCGGCCATGTACCTGCAGCCGTGTTTGTTGGAGCGGGAATAGATGTTGCCCACCCTCGACCTACGCCCACCTTACGGTTATTGCCGACCAGCAGCGTTTGCTAGGGTTAGGGTGGACCTGCGCGCCTGCGCTGCAGGTTCTAAATAAGAACGCCCCTTAACATCATCACGCAGATCACACAACAAACCATCCAGGTCAATTCGGACCCTGGAACAACAACATCATCACTAGAGGCTTTCAGAAACCCCGAAAAATCACGTAGTGAAAAACACGTG